>JAUBNY010000253.1:1965-29080 GCA_032275445.1 Crypturellus soui | reverse complement strand
AGGAGCACGTGCAGGGGCAGCGAGTGTCGCCCGCAGGCCGGCCGGCCGCCCTGCAGGCCATGCACGCGCGTGCGCCCCTGCCTGCCCCAAGTGGTCCGCAGCACAAACGTGCGGAAGTTTGCCGCTCGGCCTGCTTTCTCCCACAACGAAGAATGCAAAAGTAAACAAACGGGTGATCAGCAATTGCCCGATCGTGCAATATTGTTCTTAGGAGCTGCTGCGCCTCGCGCAGGAGCCTGGTTTGCTGCCAGAGCTACTGATCTACACTCAAACGCCCTTAGATAAATAATTACACTCTTAAGCTGTGTCGAGTGCTGATACACTTGACCTTGTAAATAGAAATGTTTGCAGTAGGAATAAACTCCAGCATCGGAAAATCTTTTAAACATTAACACAAAAGAGAGAGCTCAGTCCTTTGGGGATTTGAGTTTGGACTGTGTCAAGCTAGGCACTCACAAAAAAAAAGGGAGGGGGGAGAGGAGGAAGGTTTATTTATCTTTTATTCGTGCTGTTTACTTAAAGCTTTTCATTTTAAATGCCTTGATTGCAAGGCAAGTCAGAAGTTTAAAAGCTACCACAAATAAACTTTGACTGAGGGAGCGACAGATTAGCAAGATAGTGCCTTTTTCATTTTACCAGATCTTGACAGAGGGCAAATCCACATCTGTCTGTTGTATAAATCAATGGAATTAGAAATCCCTGCTTCTGGGATTAGTTATTTCAGTGGCAGATTATTTTATTATTTCCTTAGGGTGTGAATGTGATTAGGTCGCCCAGAGACGTGCATACTGGGATGCGCGTGCACACACAAAAACCAACCCCCAAATAGCTGTGCTAGCAAGCAAGTGTATGGGTATGGTGTGTGGCTATGATCTTAAGTTCATTTTTAAAGTCATCTAAACGGTTGAGTAAGCTTATTGTTAAAACAAAGCTGAAAACGTTGTTTCTTTAGGAAGAGAACAAAGAGTAGTAGAGTGAGACTTGTAAATGGAATCAGCTTTCTTTACAAAATGCTGAGTTTGCAGTTGTTTAGGGATGATCTTAAATATTTTCTCCAGTTGTTTGGGAGATGCACAGAAACGTATTTTTATGTTTGTCAGCATTTTGTGCCCAGGAAGACTGCTTTAACTCAATTCTGATGAAAAATTAAGTCCCAGTAAAAAGCCTCTGTTTTTCCTCGGCAAGAAGTAAAGACATTAGCACCAGAAAAGGGCTGATAATTAACTGCTACAATAAACTCAAGGCTTGATTTTACAGGCTCCTGTCAAAAGCATCTGCCTGGAATAAATCAACACTGACCATCACTGGGGAGGGAGGACTCATCTTTCTGCATCCTTCCCCGCAAAAAGTGGATCATAATTGTACAGTAAACACAGCTGAACTAATTCTGCCCTACAATCCCAACCTCGCAGCGAGATAGCTTTGCGGAATAAGTCGTATTGTCCAAGTAAACACAATTTCCAAGAGGAGAGGCTATGCCTATTGGTGTGTGTCGCAGCCTGCAGAGGCGGTACAGATGTTGGTGTCCATCAAATTTATATTTCTCTTGCTTGATTTTGGGACAAATGGAAATTCTCAAAATGTCAAGGGATGTAGTAAGGACAGCTTTAAGCAGGGAAAAAGCTTCACATTCACTGCCAGAGGAGATTTTCCACAGGAAGAGAAGTTCTCATTTTTCTGGATATTTGAAAGTGCTCTTTGCCAAGGTCCTGTCCAGACAATCTCTTCCGGGGGGAGAAGAACCCTCTACTATTTCATGTAAAATAATCCAGTAGGATCTGTTCCCTTTTTATTCCCAGTTACCAGGTTTGAATTCTTGGTGACAGTTTATTTGTCTTTGGAGACACTTCAGTGACAAATGTTTAAGGGAGTGTGGGACAATGGTGGAGAACAAGGAGGCAGTTCATTGAACTGACAGTGACCATACAGTAAATAGAGGGAGATTCAAGCTTCACTGATCACCCAAGCGCACAGCAAAGCTTTTGTATGCAATCACAATGGGCATAACATAAGGTCTCTGTTTATTTTTAACAATATACACCAATGTGTACAGGCAGGCATACATAACTTTCAAAATAAATATGAAATGGAGCCTCACTAGGAGGGGAAAGAAAGCTCTGGTTTGGACACGTCTTTTACAGTCACATGGGAAAGTCTGATAGATTTTAGTTACAGTCTCCTCTTCGCTCCTTGTAAAATCTGTCCAGAGGCTCTGAACCTCTTGCTGCCAGCATCCGTGTGTACTGAACATGTATGGTATGGGTGCAAGGTGACTGCAGACAGTTCTGCATGTACAGAACAAGAAAACAAGAAATCCCATCTCAGTTTGACAACACCAAAACTAATACTACATGATCACTTCCTTTTTTGTTTGTTTTGTTTTAAGTGAGAAGAATTCCAAAATAGACAAGGTGCACATAAAAATAACATGGTGGGACACAAAATCCTCATTAGCTGAGTCATGGAAAGTGCTGCTTCGCTGACTTGGCTTCTTGCATCCTCAGTACCACTAAAACAAATGCAGACCCTTCAATGGATATTGTTCCTGTCCCCAGTTGTAACATCGCCGCCTTGCCCATGATAACATACCCATTGCAAACGCTCAAGAAAAATAGGTAGGCTTGCAGCACAACATGATTCTAAATGGGATAGCAGTGCTTCTGTGTGAGAAGTCTGTGATGCAGATTTGTAAGCAGTAAAGTCGAAAGTTACTGTATTTTACTTGAGGCTGTGGTAGACAGTTGAAAAGGCTCACATTGACTGTCTGAATGACATAAGTAATGCGCTATTAGCATAAATACTTTCTAAGAAGACATCCATTTAATCAATTTCTTAAATAACAGAATGATATACTACAAAATAGTGGACTGTATACACTATATTTTGGCACAAAGATGGTCATTCTCCCACTAGTAACCAGGGACTCTAAATAAATGATTTCAACAATGTTTTATTAAAGGAGGACAAGAGCCCTCGAGCTGCATTAATCGGGGAGAAGTCGAGTGGCACTTTTGTTATGGAAATGTTAAACACATAATAGTTCAGGCAAACAATGTGGAGCCACTTCATTCTCTCAGCCATGCTGACACCTCTTAAAGAGGAACTGCAGGGAAGGATGTGGGAAAGATTTGCTTTCTGAGGAAGCTTTCAGCTAATATTTTGGATATTTACCTCCAAAACTCAGGCAGTGCAAATGTAACTGAAGGGCATAAAAAAAAATAATAAAGGAAGATGATTTATGTAGCTCCTACTAGCGATAAGTGTTTGGTGTCCAAAAGCAAATAAAGATACCCATTGACAAAGTAGTTTATTAAAGGTCTATTCATTAACTTATTATGAGCCCAGTGGATATTATTGTACAGAGTGAATGGCATGAAGAGAAAATTTTGAAATAGCAACATAGGAACATTATACCTCTGATATGCTTTAGGGAGAAGGGAGGTTACCTAGAGTAAGGAAACCGATGAACTGATGTATAGTAAAATAGGGCCGAAATAAAAGTTTGGTCTGTAAGTAATCCAGAAATGTATTAATATAGTAGTACCAAAAAATGTTGCTATGTAGAGAGAGAGGTACAGTTTCAAAGACAGTGTTTTGAATTGACTAGAGGAAGGAAGGTGAGGAAATAGGATGGTGCTTCTGTAGAGAAAGTTTGGAGAAAGAAGAAATAGTGGACTTGCTAATAAGGAGAAAGAAGCTATAGAAATCATCACGAAGTTAGCCGAGACACAGATGGAAAATAAATATCACAATAACAAGCTCTGATAATGTCAGCAGGGCCAAAATGGAAGAGGAGAGGAATTTGGAAATAAGGTAAGTATTGAGCATTGCAGAGAAGTATTTTTCTTTCCTCCACTTCAGAAGCTCGAGTAGGAGCTTGCCCTTGCTCTTCATGAGGGTGTACCTTGAGCACTGTGTCTGAGTTGGAAACAACCTCACCACCCCCAAGCTCAAGAAGGATATTGAGGACACAAAGAGAGTGGAAAGCTGCCAGGATAGCTAGGGCTTTAGAACTTGTGACCTGTGAGGAGAGGATGGGAGCTGAGCTGTCAGTAACCTAACAGCAACCTACAGGTTCTGGAAAGAGTTTACAAAGACTAGAGGTCCAAACACTTCTTGGTACAGGTAGATGGTACAACAAGGGAACCAGGCACAAACTGCAGCAGGGGGACTCAGACTGGATATTTGGTAAACCTCACCAGGACAGGTAGTGCAGCACCGGGATGGATTGCTGGGAGAATCTGGAGTACCCATCTTTAGAGGTTTTCAGATTTGGCCAGGCATGGCCACAGCTGACTTGACCTCCTATTGACTGTGGTGTAGCTTCTAGTAGAAAGCTGGACCAGGTGATTTCCTGAGGTTCCTTCCAAACAACTTGCCATAATTTTGTGGTGTTAGTATGATGAGGGCAGTAGGAAACCAAAGATGCCTTTTGACTGGACCTAGAGTGAGATCAGATAGAGGAATAGATACAGTAGCCTGCAACAGAGGTGCTGGGACTGCAGCACTGGGGACAAGACAAGTTTGTTACTGTCCATGGGGAACAGAAAGTGGAAAACAGTTGGAAGAGCTCTAAGTTTAGGAAGAAGATAGGGACCAACATATACCATTACTTGCCAGGACTTGGAGACAAGAGGGAGGAGAGAACTGTAATTGAAGAGAATGTGAAAGTGTAAGGAAAAAAAAATGGAAAGTGTCTGATGGTAACATGAAAAAGGGACAATGTGACTGAAAGAGGGTAGGATAGTGCTAGGAAGAGAATTTGGAGGAAACTGAAAGTGCAGAAGAGACCTCCCTTCCCTCTCTGTGAGAAATAGATGTTTATAAACACATCTTTGGCACTCATCACCACAGTATCTTGGTGACTCAAAACAATAGAAATACAAGAAAACTGCGCCTTCGCCTGTACACGCTGACAGACACTATATTTTTAACATAGCACTATCTGAGAGATTACAGTATTCTTTATGGTCACAAAACATATTTCATCACGGAAATAAACATAGTTTGCTAGATGTTCTTACTTAACACAAAAATGAAGACATGCATGCTTATAATGTCTTGTACTAAAATAATTCAGCCACCTACTACTACGACGTGAGTGAATATTTGGTGTAGGCTAATTTTCATTGATAAAATACGTAACAGCCTAGATGATTGTTTAAACAGAAAAATATACAGACATTTCATTTTTCTGTAAATTACTGGCAATGACTCCAAGTCTTCTTACAGAATTGATAGCTGTAAAGTGATATTCTAAACATGATCTTTGTATTTTTAGCATGATGGCACATTGATCTGTTAATTTCTGTATCAATACTCCTATCTATCTTCTGAAATTCTCTTGCATTGCAGCACAGGAGAGTGTAATTACAAAGTAGTTATTAGACTATTTATGTAAAAATATGTATGAGGGGAATTACTCAGTAGTAATAGTGCCCCTATCACCCCTTTTCAGGGGTTATGGTGTCATTCTAAACTTATTAAAACATTTTGAGCATTATTTAGAATGACAGCATATCAAAAGGTAAAGCAAGAGTTCATGGAAATTTAGGTGTGATCTTATCTCCTTATCCATATTAGTGTATTAAAGAGTATATTGTATGCTTGTGTATCAATATTATGATAAAAAGGTTGGAAAAATCAAATATAGACCAATACGTCTTGGTCTATGCCTCTCAGCAACTGAGGCCCTACACGAGTATGAATTATAGTATTATATAAAAAGTACTGTAAGAACACTCATGACAAATATCTTGTCCAAAATAGCTAAACTTTTTATGACATAGCGTTTTGTTTGCATAGGACTAAACCATTGGATCTTCTCAGAGTAGTATGAGTTTGAAATAGGGTAAATGATGCCACTCTTTGGCCTATGACTTTATTTCCATTGTTAGAGTGAAATATTAATCACTGTAATAGATGGTGTTTGAAGAGACAATTGAGAAGAGGTTATGTGAATCAACAGGTCAAAAAGTAACCCTTGGGATTAGACTCACGTAGCTGAGACAGTTGGCCAAGAATCAACTGAGATATGTAAACTTGAGCGCCTGGATGTGATAAAGAAGCAGTATTAATATGCAAATGTTATGGCTGTAATGGAGAGAACATCTTTGGGAAAGAAACCGATAAGAAATCTGCAAAATTGTGAAACCTTTTTCCTTTTGGGTGGTATAAATATGTATATTTATTTCAGAATACACTGGCTGTGTATAGAGGCCAGATATAACTTTCATTATATTCAGAAATAATTATGACTTTTTTCAGAGCTCATTGGGAACTGTGGTCAGAATATTGCCTAGTTTGCCTAGACACTTGTGTAATAACCAAGGAAAAGAACAGTATCACCCAAATGCTTCCTCTGCATAAGTAAGTGTTCCATCCTATAAGTTCTATCTACGAGCCAGCTGAAACGTGCCTTTTGCAGAAATTCACGGGAGCAAAGTTTATTTTCTCAAAGTGCTTCTGAAGGGAAAATTTGCTGAATTTATCTGCACAAAAGAGAGCATGGTGCAGATTTTAAGCCTGGGGAGACCTCATCTCTCTGCTGTGCAAATCGATGCAGACAGTTGCATTGTGGGGCCTGCAGCTCTGACTCATCAGATTTCGGGATAGCTGAGACAGAAGCTACAAAAGCTCTGTTTGCCCCTAATCCGGGGCCTGATTCTCCCCAGGCTCTGCTCTCAGAGTAAGGTTAAAAAAAATGCTGTAAATTGCACCCTGCTTTCAGTTTTTCTCCTAGGATGCTGTGTTGGCTGTGGAGTAGCTGGTTGGAAATGTGCTTCAGCCTTAATCCCTTTTACCCCTGCTGTCCTTCTGTGTGAGAAGATTAAGAGACAGGGTGCAGAAAGCTGGTTAAACCATCCCAGCTCCGTCTTTCTGCACTGGAGCAGTTTTAACTCTCATGTCTGCTCTCAAAGTGGGCTGGTACCAACTTCATAGTCTTTTATTGGCAAGGCTTCCATTAAAAAGGTGGGAATAGTTGTAGTAAATTAGACGCAGCCTTTGGCTTCTGAAATGATACAGATATGACCTTGGCTCCATAGGAGTCCTTTCTTTAACCTCAGATTGTCTGTACTGATTTTGTATTACTTTATCACAGAGTTTTATGGCAAAAACAATTGTTCAAGCAAATAGAGCTATTTTAACTCTTTTATATGTTTATATTTTGAATTTTTTATTTGTTTATTTATTTAGGGAGAAGTAATGTTAGGAAGAGCGGAAAACAAATTCCTTATTTATTTATTTATTTATTTATTTGCCTGCGCATTTGTAAGACAGTTACATAAAATTAGCAAAACATTATGGTAAACCTTTTTGTTATCATCCTTTGATTCCTAATAATAATAAGATAAATGAAAACACATTTATAAGATAAATGAAAACACATTTTATTTTGGACTAAAATATTTCTGAGCCTTTTAATATTTGCGTTAACAGGAGTGCATAAATATCAATGAAATTGTAATGAATGTGTCAAGACCTACAGGTCAGAAAAAAAAATAATGAAAATGAAAGTGCTACTTCCTGCAAATGTTACAATATAAATTGTTTATCTTTGGAGATAACAGATAAGTAGCCCTCTGCCAGCAAGACAAACCCATGTATTGAGGAGAAAAATGTTATTTCAGATTTAATATACCAAAAACATAAACCCTAAGATGGGGATGTGATTTCCAAACTGATTTAATCTTTAAGACACTAGCAGTTTTATTACATAATGCATTTCACTTTTCTGAAATTCCTTGAGTAGCTCTGAGGATATATATATTTTAAAAGAAAATAGTTTAATGTCACACCAAAGCTAGAGCTTAAAACATAAAAATCTTCAGGAAATAGTCTAGATGAGCAATTTTTTTTTTCATTTTAGGTAACTACCTACTTTTTTTGAAGTAACTCCCTCTTTAACTATAACTAAAAGCGCTTAGTGTAGAAAAAAAAAGTGATAAACAGTATAATATACCAGCCAGGCTTGCTTTCTCCTCAGATTTCTATTCTTTCATTTGTTTCCCATTTGCTTAAGAAAAAGAATGTGAAAGACACGGTTTCAGAAACACACTGCCACTTTAAGAGGATACAACATGCCTATTAATAATTGTATTACTCCTCTATTATTGTTAAGAATAATGAAGGAATGGGAACGTTGGCCCCCACGCTGAATTTATCCTGAAATGTTTTCAATTAACTCTTGGCACCGGCAGGAAAGCATCAAACCTTTCCCATGCTGAAATATGGAAAATCTGCAGGGAACATCCCAGCAGGAGTGGAATTTCATTAAAACAAGCACATCATAATTCAACGACTTCTGCACCCTCTTTAAGCCCTTCTATTGATAAGGAGTCCAAGGCGATTTTTATGGATTTGCAAGGAGAAATGATTTCGTAAGATCTTTTGAAAGAGTTTGTTTTGGCTGAGGCTTTTGAGTTATTATCTGTTCCCTGATGAAAAAATGGTAAGACATTTGGCATAACTGTGACTACTAGATAAGAGGCAGAACTGAAGAGACTTTAAGCAAGATTTTATCCTTCAGACAACTCCTTTCTGTAATCTCTATAGGAACTGACTCCACTGCTATTTTCCCAGATCTTTTAAAAAAATGATTTGCCATTATAACCTGCACTTTTAAATGAATTAGGTATGGAGTGAATATGCTTGAGGGCTCACTGCACATTCAAATACACATACCATGCATTATAGTATTTAATATATATATATATACTTATTTCATATTAAAATATTTATTTGTGCATTAATTTAATGATATGCATACTCCCTCTGTCCAAACACATGTACTCTTTAAACATCTGGCTCTACTACATGTAAACAAAATTAACACATATGTGGAATTTAGGGAGTGGATGTTCTTACTCTTTCGTGAATGCTTTGCACTTGTTCTGTACGAACTTCTCTATGATTTTATCTTGATGTCATTCTCTCATTCCCTGCAAAATCACCTTTCCTATCAGGTTATAGACAGAATAAATATACATCAATTGTTTATGAATCACATTATTATTAATAACTAATATTAACCATTATTATTACTGAAGATTTATATAATCCCCACAAAAGACACAGATAGCTCTGCAATTAAAACATAAAGTTTAATATCTGTATCTGTCTATTTCTCTTTTCTGAATCAGTATTGAAAACTTACAGCAGTATCTGTGATGCTCCCAGTCACACAAGCAGTCCTCAGGCAGTGCGAGAGTTATAGAGAATTTGAATAGCAAGCTCTTGAGTCTGGCACTACAAAGTGAAACCATTTGGGGCTACAGCATTGACGAGGGAATCAAAGAAGATGGTACCTAGTGCAAGGTGCTGTTGGTAGGTAATCCTTTTCCCACAACACTCTACCTGAAAGAAGCCCCAAACCCCTCCTATGCTAGCTCGAATACACAGCCTCTCCTCTCTCAGTTTCAAGTGCTACCTGTTAAAAGTGTTGCCACAGCTTTTCAACTTCCAATGTGTCCTTTATTCAACATGAACAGGAGGGCTTCACAAGCAAAAACGATACACTCATTATTGCAGCAATCTGATTCTGACTTCACCAACCAAGACTTATTTGAAATTTCAGTAGAATAATATGAAAATACCATATCATTTTTCTTTCATATATGTGTTAGTTGATTAAGAATTAGAGTGACAGTGGTTTGGGGTTTTTTTGGAACCCCAAACTTTTGGAAGTACTTATTGCTCCTGACAAGATTTTTCTACCATCACTTTGTCAGCTTACACTTAGACCTTCTGCACTAGGTTCACTGCTTAGCTACGCCTTGTGTGAAGGAAGCTTTCTTTTACTTTTGGGAGATTTTGACACCTGGCACTTTTTTTTTTCCTTTGTAGGAGAAAAGATGTAGAAAATAGTTTCTTAATACTTCTTTCTTGCCACACAGTGATTTCATAGAGTTCTTCCACATCCCTTTTCAATCTTCCTTTTCCAAGGCATCCATTCCCTCCCATTAATCATACATCTTGTATGTTTGTTTGTTTGCTTTTTTTTTTTTTCTGTCCTAACTCTAGCTTTATTATATCTTTTAGTTTACAATAAGAAGAGCAGATCTGCATGTAGCATTCAATATGGAAGCAGCCTTTTCCTTTCTTTTAGACAGCTTCCAAATACTAGAAAATGTGGATGGATGAACCTGTCTGCTCAGGTAATTATTAGTCATGATTAAGTGTTTCTAACTCAGGGTATCTGAGTTAGTAATGACTGCAAAAGTTTACTAGAGTCCTAATTGCAATTAATTATGTGTATCAGTTCAGTGTCCAGTGGATGAATCTCTTTACATCATATAATCACCAGAATATAATAATTAGCTATTTTAATTGACACTATTTGGACAGTCACAGCAAACATCATGAATGGTAATACAGTATGCAGTTCTCAATAAGAAGACAGCCATTTTAAGGTTAATTTTAGGGGTATTGCTGCTTGGTTGTTACTGCAAGTAGACAGTATTATTTTTGTAAGCAGAGAGTACCACAATGCTATCATAGTAGCAATGATGCAGGCAAAATAATTAAAGACAGGAATATATTAGGTTCGATTTTTCATCTCTGAGAAAGTTTGCTGCATGATAATTATGTAACCTTTTTCCATTTACTTTCTTTAAAAGATAGTTAAAATGCTCTGATTTATTGAAATTTAAATTCATCAGTGTTTGTGATGGCCAACAACTGGATATTTTTACCAAATATAGGATCATATTGCACATTCCCTGGTTTGTACAGATTCCCTAAGAACATATTACTTGCAGGGGCTGGAAGAATATTGAGATAGAGAAACCAGTGCAGTATGGTTCTTAATGGGATTATAGTCAAATAAAATCTAACCGGTAACAACACAGTTAAAGAAATTGTATCCACATTAGCAATAATGAGAAAGAAATCTTTAATGATAAAGAAAAAAAAATAGGAATACTTCTTTGTTTCCAGACAACAAAATATTGACTTTCTCTAGGCACCTGTTAGGAAGCTGACATTGGTTACATATCCCTTATGCAAATAAGACAGCTTATCATCATTTTATTCTATTATTTTATCAGACTGGGTTGTAGGCTTTGGCTTATTATAGAATGTCATAGTGCTACTCAATCCTTCAGAGTTCCTTGACTTCTTTCCTTTTGATTATTTCATCTAAAAGCAGGTTTTTTTCCTCCCACCATCACCCAGGCCTTCTGTAGACCTGATAACCTTGCTGTACAGTTCTGTTCAATGAGCACAGCACAGAGTACGAGGGAAATAAATGCCAAGTATTTCATGTTATTAAGGACAACTTCCACTCTGATCTCTCACCTATTTAAAAGCCCTTTTGTGCCATTCTTATCATTAAGATCCTTATAATGTACTTACCCACAAGCTTCCAGCCCAGGTATCCTTTCGTCTTAGACTCTATAATTATATATCTATCAAATTCAAAAACTTTCATTTTATCTTTTCTGCTCTGGGCTGTACAGCATTCTGGCGTGAAGCCAAAAGGTCATAGCACGGTCTGCTTCCTCTCCTCTGATTTCCCACCATAAGGAGAGTTTAAAGTAGTGTTGTGCCTCACAGGATATTCCCAGAACTCAGCCACCCCTCATGAATTCAACATTATTTTTAGCCTTATTAAGGTCAGGCCTTATGACACCAGATCAATGATCTGGATTCTGTTCTAAGAGACAAGTATTCAGAAGACATTCCTTAGCAAGCCAGAAGTGCTGTCTGGAACAATTTCCCCAGGCCTAGAACTCTTAATCTACCCTGTTGCTTTACAAAACAAAATGTGCAAACTTCGTGAAATTAACAGCAGTGCTCTTTACATAGTATCTTTGGAAAGATTTTCAAAATGATGACTGGGATACTGGTTGTGCAGTTACACTGTTAGTACAGTTGACTGGAGCATGATTTTTCAGAAAAGTCAGATATTCATAGTTTCTACTGGCTGCAGTTGTCTTTTATAAGATCTCATGATGGTTTATAGATTATGATTATACCAAATATCCTTTACTGCCCTCCCTTGCCTCCCTCCAGAGCTATTAAGAGTGTGAAGGGAAAATCCTTTTTTTTTTTTTTCTAGTAGATTTTGATTCTTGATTCCCTAGGAGTCTGGAAAACATCCAGGATTTGTTTTGTCTTCCAAAGACTGTTCTAACGATACCTATTGACAGCTATCTCAGTGGGGAACCAGAGGGGAAGAACCAAGATGAGCAATATGGTTGAACCACAAGATCTTCAGTGGCCTCAAACAAAAGTTGGAGCATAAAATGAAATGTACATTCAATAACTATGGCATAGAAGAACAGCAGAGAAATTCAGGAGAAAAATCAAGAAGTCTGATATCTAAGAGATAATTAACAGAGGACATGAACAAAGTATTCTTAAGGAAGACGAAAAATGTACTTGGCACGCTGCTTGAATTTGAGATGTGATAGTGAGAATGGCAGGGTGCTTAGTTCCCTTTTTGGCTTGTATTTTCTTTTTTAAAAAAAGGTCACTTAGAAGGATTAGTTGAAATAAGACCAATAAAAAGGGCAAGATCTCAGGCCATAATAGGGATATACAGCTTTATACAATAGAAAGAATAAGATATTTTAAAGTCAATAGGAAATTAATCCTATAGTATTTACAAAGTTGAATGAAACAATTTCAGAACTTTTAGCTCTTGTTTCTGAGAACTCAAAAAAAAAGTACATGAAACTTCAGAAATCAAAGCAATAGAAACTCCTTTTTGAGAGACGGCAGGGGAAGGAAAAGGCAGAGTCATTCTAACTTCAGTTTCTGAGATGATACTGATACAAAAAAATCAAAACATATGGATTCTAAACACAAAAATCAGCTGAGAAGACGAGTAACAACCATTTGAACTTACTAAGAGCAAGGCACCTTCTATCCATCCATCCTTTAATCATGAGACAGTATTAAACTTTGTAGATAGAGGAGAACCACGATATCATATAGTAGTTAGTTATATGCCTCACATGGGGTAGAGAAGAATATTTTAGACAAATCTGGGCAACATAGGTGCAAAGCAATCATCAAAAGACGGTCATAAATAGTTCACTGTCCAATTGGATGGTTAGAAAGTTTGATGAATCAGTAAGGTTCTTATGAGTCTGTCCTGGGTCTTGTTTTTTGCTGTGCTTATTCATTTTTCATAATAACTTGGTTGATAGATTATAGAATATTCTTATTAAATGTGAAGTGGGGAAAATTGATCTTGGCAAACTGAAGAAAATGAAATAGAAATTCATACACAATATACAATTCATATACAATTCAAATACAACATCCTCCATCTATCTAGGACTGCTCTCTGTCACAAATTCAAAACAAGGACCAAGTGATCAGATATAGAAGGAGAAGTAAGTAACATACTTGAGCACAAGCTAAATATGAGTCGATAAGGTCATGCCATCGCAAAACATGATTGTCATCTTACTGGATTTTATAATCAGGAATTTTGCCTGAAAGGCATGTTAGGTTGTAACTAATCTTCAAAAAAACTCTTCTGGAGTATCTAGCAAGAGTAGCATTAGTAACACAGCTACAGTGAGACAGTTAGCATTGTATTTTTAAGTACATATAGTCAAGATTTTCATTATTTTTCCTACTTTGCTTCAAATTTGTAAAAAAAAAAAAAAAAAGAAAGCACCACCACAACCTATCTTGTTCTTTGTTTTGGATATTACTTTGTACAGGTTCTGTAACACTTGAATTGTGTTTATAGAGGCACATAATACACTACTACTTCTTGTACCCTATTTTTTATTTTCTTCTGAAATGTGTATGTGTTCAGATACTCATACACATTATTTTATGCTATGTGTTTATATTAGCAAGAAAAAGGTCAAAATGAATCTGCAATTAGATGTGAAGGTACTGGTCTGGTATTTATGGATTTTGCAGTTCCATGGTCTCCTATCGGCCTTTGAGAAAGGTATGTCTCCTGGAAAGTTGACCTGCAGTGGCCATCTCTAGGGTGGGCAATGGTGTTTTCCATTCTGATACAGAATGATTTTCAGGTTCTTTTGATAAGCTCTAATGGTTTGCTAACAGATTTCTTTCATACCTCAAAGAGAGATCTATACAATGCATTCATTATTCTACATCTCTTAGCCTAAGTGAAACAGTGAAAAATACCTCCTGGAAGGGGCTATCTCAGAGGATTTTCATCTTAACGTTTACCAGAGAATGGGCATTATTTCCTCCATACAAAAGTTATGATTTGAATTATGATTACCATTTGAAGACAGTGGCCAAATTCAGTAGGCTTAGAATAGTACCTTTGGTTAATATATTCCCCATCATAGACATTATCTGGCATTTATGGAAGAAAACATCATTGATTTTATTTGTCTTTACAGTAGAAACAACATATCACAATCTAATTTTTCACGAAGAATTTTAGCCTTTTATATCTGCAAGGGTACTTATATTTCTCGGTACATACCTTCTAAAGGGTTATGTACATTTTCTTGTGTCCTCTTACTTTTAAATGTATAACTTATTAACTCCCTGAAAGTTGCACTCCTAAATGTTTCTAATGTTACAGCAGGAGGTATAATCTTTTATTTGGTTTGATGGAGCACTTTATGGCTGTTTGGTTTAGAACATGCATGGGCTTCTTGCAAGGCTTCATTGCAAAGATATGAATTTTTCACAGTATTGTAGCACACTTGCCTCAGAAAGTCTTTGTGAAATAGGGATATTACTACTATCCCCATTTTGTAGGTCAGGAACTGAGTCAGAGAAAGAGTGAAAGTGGCATGTTCAAGGTCACGCAGGATCTACCCTGGGATAGGTTAAGGAACTGCTGTCAAGTCTTCAGGCTCTTCAAACACTATATAAGGATAGGGGCCCCAAATAAGAGGAGTAATCATACTAAAATATACCATATTCTTGTTATTATTATTGTTATTATAATTTCATGTATGTCAAAGCATGTCACTGATACTATTGAGGAGTTCTGTTAACATAAAATAGCACAAAATTCACTCATCATTATCTGGCATTTTTGTTTTACTATTATATTGTTCTCATTGTTGTCTTTATGATTTTAAAAATGGAGTATCTTTGCATTTCCTCAAGCATATCTTTTTTTTTTTTTTTTTTTTTTTTTATAAAGGCATTAGTGCAATAACCATACATTCATATCCCTGCCATTCCCTGAGATCTAGACTTCAGGAAGTTCAAATCCAAATAGTTTTCAAATCCAAGCTGCCACTTTGATTTCATCACATCAAACCCTTGTTGAGATCAAACCTTTGAAATGAGAAAAGATTTTTAATCCAGTTACCTCAGATGGGGTCCAACTCTGCAGGTCCTGAGAGCTACAGAATTACAAATTCTCAAACTCCCATCACCCTCCTACCCACATGTACTCACACATACTAGCATAAACTGCCAATTTTACATGCTTTGCTCAGAAATAATATTTCAAATAAATCAGTGATTATGAACAAGGAAGTAACTCTCTGTCTTCTTCTCACAATATAAAGATACATCCACACCCACTACTTGGTCACTTATGTCCTTATTTTGCAGGTCTTTTTTTGTATTATTCATTCAAATAATTTTAGGACAAGGTGACAATACCCAATGGCTATAAATGATGCAGTTCACTGTCCACCTGCAATATTATTTGCAATTGGGTGGAGGGAGCTCTCTATTTCAAACTTCTGCATTTCCATTAAATATTTAGAATTTCATTCAGTTTGCAAATATCTTTCTTTTTAAGACAAAAGTTGAAAGAGTATGCAAAGTTTGGTTTGCATGAAAAGTTGAAATAAATTTAATTATCCTATTTATAATTTTCAGGAACTAGGAATTATCTTTTATGTTCTCAGATTCAAATTACATTATTATGGTGTAATTTGTAGAGATAAAAATTACATCTTACATTACAAGATAAAGTGGGATAATCCATTCTTATAATGACAAGAATTCACATGCTTTGTTTATGCTTAATTCCCTATATTCTAGTAATTTTAGTGACATCATATTCAAACTATATTCACAAAGTATGTGTGTGTACTACTACTAAATGGTTGGTATGTTGCTCTGTGACCCATGAAATGGGATCGAGAAATTAGTCATGAGCAGAAAGGCAGAATATGATGGGTAAAAGCATCAGTGAGAAAACATAAAGCAGTGTTTAGTTTGTGGCAATTGCAGCTGGCATTCCTCCAAAGTATCTTGCTTGTGTGTGCGTCTGTGTTTTTGTGTGTGTGTGTGTATTTACGTATGAAGAAAGGACTGGTTTCTGCATATTTGCTTTTCAATTATTTTTTAATTATTTTGCCTCTTGGTCTTCTCCAAGGAGTAGCCAAAGGAACTGATTGTTTTATATATAACCACACAGATGCTAGGTGCTTAATATCACTTCTAAGCAGGATAAGAGGAGAGAAATTATAGGTAATGAACAAAACAGAAAATTTGTGTCAGTAACTTTTCGATAGGACTAATAAGAAAGGAAACCAATGCATTCGAAAACGAAGAAGAAATGAATCAATATCCATAAACCTTAGGAATCAGTATCCATAAACATTTTTGGTGAATGAAAGTAAAGCTGTTAAACCTTCATCACAATGAGCAGCAGCCCAGAAGTACAGAGACAGCTTCCTCTGTGCGGGGAAGATTTATAGGGACCCCTCCCGGTCCCTTTGCAAGTCCAATTCATGGGCTTCCCAGGCCAAGGCTCAGGGCTGTCGCTCTAAAAGGGGAAGAAGCGAAGGAAGAAATGTTTTTTTTTTTTTCCTTTTTCCTTTTTTGCCTTTATTTTTTTATCATCATTTATTATTAGAACATAGGCTTCCAAATGACGAAGGAGAGAGAAGGCTGGGAGAAAGGTATTTCTCCCTTCTCCCATGTGTGGTCCAGTGTATTCAAAGCCGGGGCCTGAGAAGGAGGCATGAGCTGATTTAACATGGCTTGCAGCACCACTGGCAGAGGGGGAGAAAAGCTCCCAATCAAAGTAGGAGCTGTTCTGGTGTCTGTGTGCGTGTACGTATGAGCAAGAGAAGTGGCCAGTCTCTAGGCACCTTCTTTCTAACAGCCCAGGGGCAGATAATTGATGTGACAGACAGCTCTCCTTAACCCCCTGCCTACAAAACAGCTCTCAGGCAGCTCACGGCTCTCCTCTCTCAATAAAGGCCTGGACCTGTCTTGAGAAACATGGGAAAGATTTACTTGTGAATGCCATGCCACAGAAAGCAATAGAAACCATATCCCCTCCCACTCTTAACGTGTGTAAAGAAACTGAGGCACGCAAGGAGGCCAGCACTATGGGAACGCTATGGAAGACGCTGGCCCGCTGTCCTTGTCTTCCCTGCCGCCCAAGTGGTGTGGTAGTGCTGTGAAAGTCACTCCTTTTAATATCTATGTATCTATCACCTGTGTAAGAAACCATTGCAAAACATTTACTCTGTCCTCACTTGCATCGAATGATTTTATACAAATTCAATCTCAAATCCTCTGTGCCAGTTAAAAATGGAAAGAACACGAGGGATACAGCTGCTAAAATTTCCAAGTATTTCCTGACTCACAGTTCTCTGCCTGAAAGTCCCTTCTTCTCATAAATATGCCATGCCTGTCAAAAACATGGAAAGTAACCACTCAGGAGGAACAGCAGAAGTTTCACTTTGTGCTGTATCTGGTGGCCTGGTGCAATTTGGCTCATGCTCTGCTGGTGGATGTCCTCCGAGTTCTGTGTGTTTGAACTTGTGGTTTTGGAGACACAAAGCAATATATATGAGTTCATCTTGCAGAATTTATACTAATATTTTTATCAGTTAAAAAAAAATTCTTGCTTCTAGCATCTTGGATGACAGATTGCTTCACACTGAACAGCAAGGCCTTAGGACCCGTGGAGGAAAGCAAGGAAAAGTGCAAAGTGTTATTAGTAAACTATTTCCAATATGGAACACTTTAATAACTATCAAGCATTTAAGATAGAGCAGGTTGAATATACAGGTAGTCAAAAATTATTCTCTATCATCAGTACATCCAGAAACACTGGAACAAATAAATAACCTAATCAAAATGTCTTTGTGCTGGTGAGCTCTGGCACAAATAATCCCATTGCCATGTGCTGGCGTAGAAGGCCAACTGCGGTGTGCAATACTAAAGCCAGAAACTCTTTTGCATAAGTTACTATTTATGGGGCAAGTACTCTATGGGCACAATATTCTTTATATGTAAAGTAACTATATAGCCATAAGAAATAGGCTTAAGTTAGGAATCTGCCATCC
Source organism: Crypturellus soui (assembly GCA_032275445.1). Taxonomy (NCBI): domain Eukaryota; kingdom Metazoa; phylum Chordata; class Aves; order Tinamiformes; family Tinamidae; genus Crypturellus; species Crypturellus soui. The sequence continues at coordinate 10,847 of JAUBNY010000253.1, read as the reverse complement.
TGCAGTGGGGGAGGGCATGTAGAGTAGGAACTGAATTTTTCTTTATACCTGTTGAACATGAAACAATGTGGGTCATTGTTTTACATATTGACTTCACATTAGAAAGTGTATTTCTACCCAAAGTGTCAACCAACTTATTGTTTTTCCATAATAAAAGTTTACCAAATACCCCTGACTTGATGAAGATTGTTGTAACTCACCATCTTGAGCTATTCAAAATACCATATTGAACCACAGTTTTCAGCTGGCAGCCAGCCTGTGATCCGTGGCTGGGAGCATCTCTCAGGAGGATCCCTGAAGGAAATTAGATCTGCAAGCTTCTGATCAATAGCTTCAAATTATTGCTCAGAGGCCCATACCTACTTTGAAAACTTTTAGGGCAGAAAAACAAAAAGGATTAGAAATCATTGATTGAGAATATCAGCAGGTAAGATTGTGAATTAATATTCTCTTCCCTCCTGTCTTTCTTCCATGCACACATTCCCGCTCCACCAGACTGAGCCGTAGCATGAGTCTTATCTCACGTTGCACTGAGCTGTTCTCTCCCTGCTGGCATGTGGACCGAGGACAGGGAGCGGGCAGAGCTTGGGGAAGAATCAGGCAGTGCCTGGCTGAGATGCTGTTGCTCTTGGTGCAAAGAGCTGTGTTTGCGCCTGTGCTTCTGTGCACGCTCGTGTGCGAGCAGATGCGTGAGGCCCTGACCCACGAGGAAGAGGCACCTCCAGGGAGGATAAACAAGGCTCCGCGAGCACCTCGTGCAGCGAGGGGGACGCGTCCGTGGCGGGCGCCGCGCAGGGGCGGGCGCGCGGGCCGCGCTGCGGAGCAGAGGGACGTGGCGCGGCGGGTGCCCGGTGTGCGCGCACGGGCGAGCGGGGAGGGCCGCCACCGCCGCCGGGCCGCGGCGAGGGGAGAGTGAACAAAGGCCTCCATTTTGATGGCTCTTCTTCATCCATCAGCTCCATTTACTGCGTCTCAATAGCGGGGGCTCAGCGGCCGCACAGCTCCCGCCGGGCTCCCACCTCCTCCTCGGATGCGCACTTCCCAGCAGAAAGGAGAATGAAGAAGGGGACGGGGAGAGAGAAAGAAAGAGGGAGAGTGAAGCGGGGGGAGGGTAGGGAAAGAAAAGGGAAAAAAACCTTGCTGACACGGGGCATAACTTAATTTTCACGGTGCCGGGACAGCTGTATCGTGTAATCTGCCATGGCATGCCATTAAAACTTCAATGCCTTTACTGACCCAGAAGGGAAACTCAGACCGTGGAGAGCCTTTTGAAAAGAAGTGGTGATCTTTCACGATTTATGAGCTTGTCTTAAAGAAACAGACTCCACTCACTTTAAGTTAATCACCCTTTTCAGGGTACATTGAAATCTGGGGTCTCTCAGCTGAAGAGTGTGGAGACCTGGTACCTTATGAATGCCTGCCCTGTCTTTATTATTATTATTATTTTATTTTATTTTTATGCCCACCAAAAAGGATTGGTTTTCAGGGGAACTGTATCTTGCAAATTGAGGTGCAAAATCCAATTACACCAACTCAGTGAAAGTCTGAATAGGGTAGTTGTGGAGCTTATACATTCCCGTCCCTGCATACATTGTGCAAAGGGGGAAAGAACCTGAGAAATATGAGGAGTTAAGGACTCAAGCACTAATGAAATGTGAGACATCTGCGATTCACCAGCAAAAAGTAAAATAGCAATGAGTCCCCCCACCGCCTGCTTTCATTCTTCACACAGTCCAGGGCATAAGGAACTGTAAACTCATACTAATAAAATCTGAGCAATTCTGAAAACATTAAAAAACCCTGGGTGTTAGGAGGAAGTACAGATAAAACACTTCCTTACTATGTTCCTGAAGAACTGGTGTGATTTACAAGAAAAATGCCTGGGCTGGATTCTCAGAGGATGTAAATCAGCATCCTTCCATTGTCTGCCATTGGTATAATATCTGATTTACCCCAGCTGTTTGTCTAGACTCTTCTTGCAAGCCTTTGCTTTGCTTGGCCAGCAGCGTTTCTTAATGAGCATGTTTTTAATGCAAAGATAATAAATGACCCTGCACTGTGGGCATTTACAGCAACGTACCAGTGCTTTTCGTATCCTTAAAACTTTCCATGTCTAGCAGCAACAACACTCTTTTGATTACTGCAGTGAACTAATTATGAAGTAACTTAAACCAAAGCAAAAATTAATGAAGTCACAGTCAGCGATGGAAACTGTGTTACTTTCAGTAGCCTACTGCAAGGTATTATAATGGCAGATACATCAAGTTTAGGGGAAAAATGAGATGTTTACTTACCTACTTGCTATAAAAATGGTTTAGTATGCCGATATCAGGCATCTAGATCCTGCCGATCTAAGGTTAAGAATGCAGAGAAAAAATCTCTTCTTCTTTCTTTTTTTCTTCTTTCTTCTCTTCTGTCCCTCCAGACTCTTTTGTGTGCTACTTGCATTCTGGTGTACTCAATTTAATAAAATCAACACAGCATTCTTAACTTGGGAGCCTGTAGAAAACGAATTGTGTCTTTGGATTTTGATCCCTGTATTGTTGATCACATTTGCACTCCAAATCTTGGGTATTACTGTTGTGATGCCTTTAAATAAGACAGCACTTACTAGGTGTCTCCCAAACACTGATCACCAGAGGTGTGAAGTTGTTATCTGCTCTCCTTTGTCAGTCCCTTTGGCAAGGTCTCAATCTGAGCAGCAGCTCCAGCCGTCACATTACACATTTCATCTGAATGAAGACAGACTTTGAATCACTCTGACCTACACATAATATAATTCTGGCGTGTTACCATACTTGACACAGTACTTCTGTCAAGATAAAGATCTTTGCTGGTTCACTTCTTAAAAGTGAAGATCTGGCCCATTATGTGCAGATAACTGTCCATTAACAGTTATTGAATCCAGCTAAGTCTGTGTTGTTTTCCCATAGATCAAAGCTGGGAGAACATGTGCCTGTTCAGGCAGTACTCTGGTTATTGATACGTGTTCAGCTGTTTAATGTATTTGCAAAGTTTTTCAGTACTTTGGAGGCCTAAAATATATTAAGGTGGGAAGTGAATGATTTTTTATAATTAGTCACATATGTGCTTTTGGACATTGCACCAGACTCTCTTCTGTGTCTTCTGATGCCTTTATTTATTTATTTATCTGACCCAGCCCAGCCAGAAATTTTCCATCATGCTGCACAGCTGGCAACCAGGTGCAGAGGTGTCAAAGGGACCTTAACTGGTCTTCGTGTGGTACATTTAGCTAATTCCATCTTGGGCCCCGTTTCAATTTCAAAGGGCAGGAGGGTGCTACATGCATCATTTTCCCTTTGGCATCCACTCATCCGGGAGGACTGTACAGTTACAAAAACGTGTGTTCTTGAAGAGCAAAGACATAACTACTCTAAGTTGGCCTGAGAGGACCTTAGATAGTGCATGAAGCAGAGTGCCCCCTGAGTTACTCACCGAAAACATATGCAGGAAATGAAACAGTCAAATCAAGGAAAAGCTTCTTTGTACCTCTTGGTGAGTTGTCAAAGAGCAGATTATGTCTATAGAAATATTTTCTGTGTCTAACAAGAATTTTGTAGTTCTGCGACTTTTGAAGCTTGTGGTGCCATGAAGAAAGGCATTAAACAAGAAGCTAGCCAAGAGGATGAAAGAGGCTTTTTACAAGCTGGAGGATTCACTTGCTGAGTGAACCTTTACTCCACTTTTGGGACAACTACTGGATTCACCAACCACGGCAAAGAGAACAGCATGGAGAGTACCACTAGCTTCTATCCTGATGTAAAGGGGGATGTGCAAGTGGCAGAACAGTGTCGTCCTGTTTCCTTCATGTCTGTAGGAAACTTATAGGCAGTTATTTTTTCCCTTGTCATGCTTTAAAAATAGAATGTTTATAGGAATCCAACTAAAATTAATGCCTAACACTTAAATTAATTCTTCCTCTGTAAAAATGTAGTAAAAACAGATGGATTTCTTTGTTTTTATTTTGGGATAGCTCTTTTGTTTAAGCTTCAGGAAATGAAAGCCGTTACACTGAGAATATATGATGCAACCTGCCTGATTCTTAAAAGGATCCAACACTGGTGTAAATTCTGACAATACAAGTAAGGTACCTAGAGTAAATATTACATGGACATGGAAATCCACTGTGGTACTTTAACTCTGGCATTATAGCCCTGGCAATGTCAGTTCAGACAGTTCAATGACAGTTCAGACAGAGGTCTCTGAAGGAAATGGCCCAATCTGGAAATCTTCACAAAGGCAAGAAGTCCAATAAAATACTAACTGTAAGGTGGTGTTAAGAAATCTCTGGAATGAGTAGCACAACACAGCTGACAAATTCTGCTACATAAAGAATGTCAGATTTGAAAACTTGCAAAGATTGCAGATATGCATGCCAAGGAAGCACTCTAACTGAAAAACAGATACATAGAATATCATAATCACATATTTTTATCATATATAACAGAACAGTATTTACATCATAGAGAAATTCTTATGAAGCTGTGAGTATTTGAGGTGATAGTTTAGGTGATTATTGCTAAATAATTTAAATATGGGATAAGAATAATCTCAAGTAACTTTTTGAATATTAAATATGAATATTAAGTATGTGAAAATTCTCTACATATATTTAAGGTATTATGTTAGTTTTTAAGTTTAAATATAATGAATTGTTTCAGGTTTCATGCTGACACATCTTCTATAACAGGGGCCAATTAAAGCTGTTGTTGTATCTTTAAAAATAGACATGCTAAAAAAAGGCAAGACATTTGGCATTAATCAACTTCACTCACATACAACATGTAGCAGTATTTAGAATATATGATTCAGACTATGTATCTTCCTGGCCTGCCTAAGAAATTTTCTTGATGTTTAATGGTAAAAAGTACCAGTTCTTCCCAATAGACTTCTGACAGGCAGGAGAGAAAGCGTTCCTAAGAGGTCACCTGACTATGCTGGAGCAAGCTGCAAAGTTTTGATGGTGGGAAACAGAACATTTCAGGTTGGGAGGAGATTTTAGGAGATTAAGCCTCCTCTTGCAGCTCAGATAGTCCAAACAGGCCTTTCACAATGCTTAATATTCTCCCAGGATTAACCAGAATGACACCTTGGAAATATTTTTGGAGACTTAAGTGAATTTTGGGGAATTCAGTAAATTCCTGACTCTTTAGTCTAGCTGCAATTTTAGTGAAGACTCATGCCTCTTAGTCAAGATTCTTGAAGGAAGCAAATCAGTTTTTGTGGTTACAAGTTGATTTTTCCATCTATGAACCTTTCACCTTTGGTTTACTGGATAGAAATTCTGCATTAGGTTCTAGTTGGTATGTTAAGCTTAAGGAAACAAAATTTCCTGTTAGATATTATGGCCCATTGTATCCTTTCAATTTCCAAACCCAGACTCCTTTGCCAGTTTAATCAAGAGAGACTACAGTTAGAAGAAAAATATTCTCATGTCTGGAAGGAAAACTATAGTAGGTTCAAGCCTTCAGGTCGTTTAGGCCTGTGCCAGCTAGACATCCCTTCACTGTAATAAGAGCTTCCTCCATTGTATGAAATTTCACTTTCTACCTTGGTTTATCTTGTCTTATTGCAGTTCTGTACCCTGCAGCAAGTATCCTGCATTCTAATAAAAGGCAGTTAAATAACTCCTCTGTCATTATTTCTAATGAAGCTTTTCTCTTTGGGACTGCAGGACTGTGAGGTATATAGGATCATGTGCAGAGATTAAGCTAGTTATTCACAGGTCCCTGCAACATTCACAGTAGAAGTTTGGGAAGTGTCAGATGGGGCTCTGCTTGAAGACGAATTGCTACTCACAAGTCCGTTGGTGGGGCATGCAGGAAAACTTCTTTGCATCTTTACCTGTATTAGACTTTGATGGTAGAATGGCCATAGGATAACTATGTCATTATCTGTATATTTTTCATGTTCTGGGTGCCTCACTAAATATAAATATCTCAAAAAAATAGTCTATGTATGTCATACATGAGCCTTTCTTCTGGGTAATGGAAAGGAATAGTCATATCTAGAAGAAGGTTCATGGCACTGTAGGATATATACTGACAAAAAGTGATATGAAGTGCCCTCAGAAAGTGTCTGGGTTTCACCATAGGCTAATGATAGATACCAGGCAACTAATTTAGTTTGGATACCTGCCTTTTAAACTCTTAAAATCAAGTGAGATGAATCTGCTACCAAGAGATGTGTTTGCAGGAATGAGGAGCAGTCACAGTGCCAGCAACAGCTGGTTCAAGCATGGAGCCGTCAGATTGGACCAACAACTGCAGGAGAATCTAAAATGACCACGTACCTCCATATTTTAGCTGTTATTTTTAGTAAATAAATTTCCAAATGTTATAATTAGAATGCCGATAATTCTCAATATCAGAAAAAAAAACATGAAAGATTACTGCATTTAAATTTCATTCAGGGTACAAGATAACTTTAGCTGCATATACCAATTTTAGAAGACCCTATGCTTCACTCAGTGGCGGTATCAGAACTGAGATGACATGCCAAAAATCCTGCAAACAAATCTTTTGTTTCTGATCATATATTAGTCTTAGAGGATTATATTAAGACAATTAAATTGACTAGTGAAAATTATTATGTGTAATTTCTTTAGACTTTACAGATAACTGATGTCTAAACAGTACGTTGAAACAATCAAAATGGTGATAAACTGGTAATAAGGATGGAAAAATGAATGATGTGAACATTTTTTGTGGGTTCACGTGCATCGGTCACATATCCTGAATGTCTATATTGGATTCAGATTTGGTCATTCCCACTCAAAACCAGAAATAATCATGTAGAAAATGTATTCAGTGACATGGCAGGATTTGAAGCAATCAAATGTTTGGTTCTGTAGGTCTCAAAATGTTTTAAGGATAACCTTTTGGATCAGAAACAACTGATAGGTAATTAAGTACTGGTCATGCACAAATGCTGACGCATATGTTTATTTGTTCAATTCTTACAGATATTTATTTGTTCAGTTCTTACACCTACTTCTTCTCCATGTGCTACTTTTAATGCTCCTTTTCTGAGCATTTCATTCTGTTTCCCCTTTTTGAGACATGTTCAATTCTCTTTTCCTTCTCATCATTCCACTTTCTCCCCTGTCCACATGCTATTTTATTTGGAAGTTGTGCTAATGAATTTAAGGATTGTAAGAGCAAAAGGGAATATGGGTGATTTTAAGATGTATACACAGCCTTTTAGAGTGGAAGACAGGACGTAGGCAAGGATGGATAAAAATACGAAGTATGCAACATGCCAAAACCACAAGTTCACTAGAAAAATGGACATGGAGATTTGTCATTTCTCCATGGACAATTTGAAAATAAAATTGTTCTTACTGAACAGGTGTGGACCAGCATGGGTCACAACACAAGCGGTGCTCCCTGGCTGAAAGGAACAAATTATTTTGTCAGCATTGTGTCTATATGGCCCTTTGAAAGTATCAGGTGCTACTTAAGTATTATTACATTCAAATAATAAAATAAAAAACATGAAGCATCAAATACTTAACCCTCTCCCTCCATTGGAAACACACAAATACAGTACTGTTGTAATAAATACTTAATTTTACAGATTTCCTGCTGAAGTTTCTGACTAACGGTAAGTTATTTGTTCAGAAAGATTTTATGATGCTCATAAAATCTCAATTAGTTTTAAAATAACTTGTAGTTTTTCTGTAACATGATGCTGCCATCTCAGTTCCCAGAGGGTATATTAAATTCAAGTAGCAATAACAAATCATTTAAGCAATAAATAAATAACCTGAGACTGAGTTGTTAAGAGTTAATAGTCTCCCATACACTCAATAGAGACTGAGGCTCCACTCTATTAAAGTGACCCCCGGGGCCATGGGCCAAATTGCACCCAGTTGTTTTGTGGAAGGTATTCATCCCTCACACATTCATTTCCTTCTTTATGTTGTCTCTTTTCATCAGTGAAGGCACTCTGCAGTCCCTGAGTCCAGAGAACAATTACGGTACAGTCTCAGAGAAAAGAAAGAAAACTGGGGTCATAAATATGTTAAATGGGTACGTGGGTTTAAGTGGCTTTGTAAACTAAACACGAAGGAAACCTCAGACTAATTAATGAATATGAAGCAGCATGATAGGAATGTTTTAAGGGGAAATTCACATTATCCCTTCTCCCCAAGAAAGTTTTTTTTTTTTCATTTTTCCCTCCCTTCTTAAAATTCATTCCAGCAGGACAGTCATGACACAACACATCCTTATGTTTTGCTGAAAAGATATTCAAGTAGGAACTGGTTGCAGAGATAACTGAGCTGATAATTCATTCTGAACATCTTATTGGAAACTGAATTCTTTTCTCACAAAGATCAGCCATTTATCATGCTGGAGAAGCTATGCAAAACTGCAGGAAGATTTAGGACTCAAGCCAAGATCACTGTTTAGCTTGACATTGTGTGTCAATTCCTGACCTGACTTATACTCGCCACTAAAATAAACATGGTTACATTGGATGTCAGTGGGGGCAGGATTTGGTCCTATAAAAATAAGATTATGGGCCCAGAACAGTAGTCTTTATTCAGTCTTAACACTGGGATAAATTTTGCTTTCAGGGTCTTCTCCTGTCCTCCTGTGGGAAAACCAGCAGGAGGCAGAAGAGGGGGAAAAAATCAATGGGCTTTCCCTTTTGGGCAATTTTATTCCTAAGATCTACTAGAAGCCTCCAATACTGCCTCCACATCTATAGATAGCTAAAAAAATACCGTCTGATATTTTGATATTTGTAGGGAGGTTTTAGAGTGCTATTATTGAAGGAAACCATATTAGAAAACAAATCTTTTCTTTCTTTCTTTCTTTCTTTCTTTCTTTCTTTCTTTCTTTCTTTCTTTCTTT
>JAUBNY010000252.1:757975-780340 GCA_032275445.1 Crypturellus soui | reverse complement strand
TAGGACAGGACTGTACCATGGAAACATATTATTTGTTACAGTATCATGGTACTCATTCTTACCTAGAGGGTAAAATGTTCAGACATTCACACTGTTTCAGCTCAGCTCTGCCTCAGTTATTTCTCCCATAAAATACAAAATAATCTGGATTGTAGTTTGGTTGGTAGAATTTTACTATTTGTAAAATACAACCAAACTATAACTGTTTATAAAGTTTAAGTCACTGGGGAGAAACGCTGGAGGGACAGGGAGTTGTTTTATTTGACTGAAAAGTGAGCGTTTAAGTACTTGAGATAAAAAGTTGTTATCATCTAAGGTGCTGCAATGAGGTAACTCTTGCCTCTCTTTTTAATATTAAAGCTGTTGAGCGTGACATTGAACCTCTAATGTGTATAACAACAATGTTCCTCCACCGCTGTTGTATCATGCAAAACGTAAATGATACAGGCTATTATAAGCACTTTAAGGCTCTTTATGTAACTGCACAAAACACCCATAGGAGATTTAGGAAAATTGAGTGGAGAACAACTGCTCTAATGAGATATCTATTGTCATTTTGCAGTACCAATCTTATGAATCTGTTTGAGTATCAAGACCTTTTTGGAAATACAAGAAAGCTCAGGGTAGAATGTGTTGCTTTTCACTGGGTCATTTGCACAGCAAAGATGCTTCCATCTAACATCAAAAAAATTCTGTCAGCCATTTACCTTTAAGGGCATTAAACATTCTCAATTACTGCTAGGAATTAGTATAATTTTGGGGTTTTTTTTGAGTAAATTGTCACTTCCAATTTGGCAGATAGTTTGCTAGGATTATCCATTTTTTATGAGTGGCTTTTACATTAAGATAATTACACAGCTTGTGGATCTTTTTTTTTTCTTTAGTAGTGTTAATGCTTAGCTCTACACTGACTTCTAAGGATGTCTATATCTCAAAAAGCACTATTAGCAGCCAGACAGCTTTAGTTTGTCCTGAATCTTTTTTTTGGTGTGTGTGTGTGTGATGGGTGTTTATAAAGTAACTGCAACTCAGTTAAAAATCCCAATCCGTAACACCCTTGGCCATGTACTGACAGTTAAGCAGCATTCAATAGGGACTGGGGGGGACAGGGGGATGGGGGGCTGTAATATGATATTTTATCTTACTTTTGTCTAACATGTCCTTACCGACAGTGGCAGAAGCTAAATGCAGGCAAAACTTAAGGATGTGAAATTGGTCCAGGAGAAGGGAAATCTTTAGAAAAGTCCTCAGCTCCTAGTGGAAGAGGTTGTATGCCTGATATGTATGCATATCAAAACTGATCTGTATTTTTTTTTAAGATGGCATTGTTGATGAGACTGTATCATCTTTCCTCTATGTGGTTGTTGTTTTCCATTAATACTTTAAATTGCACTCCTCCTTCCTGCATGAACTCTGCAGAGGAATGCAAGTTTTTAAACATAAACATATGGTCAGCATTTTGCACTATATCTAGACAGGTCTTCATGCAGCATGTGAGGATATTTTGGATTATGTTCTGAGACAACTAAGCCTTTGCAGTTGTGCTATTAGGTGAATTCTACAGTCCAAATATGAGGTTTGAAGGTTCTTCTCCACAAATTGAAACCAAAATGTCGCTAATAAATGGAATATTCCTGATGCAACTGAGGTTGTCATTGTTTTTTAACAGACTTTATATCTTTTAATGAATTTTAATGTCCTTTAATGGCCTATAATCGTGACCTGGAAAACAACTGGAAAAGGTGAAGAGACATGAAATATACATAAATTTTTTAATCGTAATTGGAAGTCTGAAGATCTCAATTTCCTGCATGTGCTCCTCCTATTTATAGAAAATATTATTATATTGTTAAAGAATTTATAGAATTATTTTAGAAAATATTTGCTTGTTAAGACAAAAAATTCAATGAAAATAGGATTAGAATAATTTCTTTCTTCTTCCACAGATGTGGAATAAGGTTTTGACTTCTAATGAGATGAGTGGAAAGAATGCTTAAATTAGATGGCATTATTCTTTTACTCTATATAGCTTAAACATGTTTTCACTCTGAAGGTCATGAAACTGTGTTAACATATTGTGAAAATCTACTAATGAAAAGACTAACTAATAACTCTAGATGATGACAAAAACAAATGACAGAGAGAAATCCTTCAGTGTCTCCTAATAAAGCATATTTTTCTTGAATAGGGGCACGTTCTGAGCACATATGAACAGTGGTTGTGGAAATATGAAAAAAATATTTTCACCTACTTTTTTCTAAAGATTTAAAGATGTTTGCATTTCATTTCAGTCCAATATTTGAAAACATCTGGGTGTCTATTAAGATCAAACCCCCAAAATATAATTTCCCCTTCATATTTTGGCATAGCAATGTCAAATGATTGGTCTGTTAGAGTACTTGCAAAATAAATAGGCTAGTGTCATGTTTTGTTTATCCTATTTGTTTAATAATTACTGTCCTAAGCTGCATGCTTACAGTAGACTTGAACAGCGGTATTGAACTACATGATGTCCAAAAGTACCTTCAAAACCTCAACCATTCTGTGATTCTGTGATAATGATTATGATATTTATTATTATTATTATCTATTTGTTTTCAGTATATCTGTAGGATCACAGATTTTCATATAAGTCATATAAGTGTTTCATATAAGTGTTGTAGAAAAAGATTTTCAAGTGATGGCGTCAGACTTGTTTGGCCATCCACAGATGGAGCCACACTGTGGAGCAGCTGGTTTATCCAGTTAGCATAACCATTCTCAGAGAAGTGTTGTGTTTTGTTTTTTTTCAAGAATGAGTCAAAGGTGGGGGTCCTGTGTTTGAAAGGACTGTCAACAATAACTGTCAAAAAATGCCCCCCAAAATTGAAAATTTTGAAGTTTTTAGCTTTTAAAGTATCTCTGTGATTCATCTCATCTTGTTTCTCTGATAACCTGAAGAAATTTGTTTTCATTTTTACTGATAAAGGAACGATCATTTATATCTCTTGTTTTTGTTAGAGCAAGCCTGCATACTTCACACAGGAATCTGATTAGGGGATAACTTGGACAAAATAACCTTACTCATCAGCCTGCAATAGGTTTATAAGAGTTGTTATGTGTTTATTATTTTATTTAACATTTTGCAGTTTATTAAATGATTTACATCCAAGTTTCAGAGTTCAGGAATGGTGTAGCAAGGAAGGAATACAGTCTATGTTGGAAAGTTGGTTTCTTCTTGCTGAGTGTATTCTTATAAATAAATTTCAGCACTATGGTGCTGAGCAAAATGCTTTTGGAGCCTTCATTTCCTTCAAGACTTCCATAGAACATATGATCCACAGAAGAAACCAAATTTGTCCAATACTCATATGTCAATAGTGCTATTCAAACAATTGTGCACAATGCATATAGGTTTTCAGTGACTACAAACAGGTGTGTATGTGTGTATTCATTACATATTTTTCATCTGCTTTGACATATATGTCTATATATTCCTATATGTTCCTTTTAAAATATGGGAAATCCTCTAGTTATTATGCCCTAAAAATATTTCATGTTAGTTGTCCCAGCTAGAAATGCATACAGGGCTGGTGGGAGAAAGTTGTGCAGATTTGCCTATGGTGTATCATTTCTATATGACAAGGGGAATTATGCTCTGTCTAGAGGAACTGTGTCTGTAAATGGAATTTAACCTGAAAAAAGTTCTCTATATGGTCTTGCTATAAAAATAACTAGTTTAAACTTGCTAGTTTATTGTTCAGTTGTTCATTTCAGAGTTTATATAGCCATATATAGTTCATTTCAGAGTTTAATAGGCAACAGCAGTAAAAACAACAAACAATGCTGCTTGCCATTTCTTGTTAGAAAATTAAGTAGCTATAATTCTGAACATGTAGTGGGAATAATGTTGCAGCTTTCCAGATGTTTCATGGCTCTAATCACATTAACTGAGTTCAGTTTTTTTTTCCTCTAGTATGAATTGCTGTTAATGGATGACTACATAAAGCTTACAGGGGCAGGGACAGGAAGACACTGAGGGGCAGAAGGGTAGGATTTCCTTCATCCTAGCAGTATCAAAAATAAGACACAAATGGCTGATAAGATAAAGATAATGGATAAATATTTTACTGGTCTATGGAAACTTGGTTTCTGTGGCCTTTGAAGGATGCTAGAAACTATAGGGGATTAATGACCTTATCGAACTTTCCATGGCCATTAAATTAGAGAAATCACATGGAAAGGGAATGCTCCTGATGGAAAGAAGGCTTCTTGCTGTTTCCCATGATGAAGGACGATGGTATAAAGTAATGACAGACAAAAGGTCAAATGTTTCAGACTGCACAAGCACCCAGCTGATCAGAGGTTGGTCTGAAGCTTGCCCAAAGTTTTTTTTTTTGAATATTTTTGAATTTGTAAAATTTATTTACCATCATAAAAAATCAATTTTTGCCCCCTACCTTTTTTAACACGGGAGGAATTTATTTGAACCCTTGAACCCTGCTTACTATTTATCTAACAATTACATTTTGAATGTAATTCCAGCCTGAGTTCAAAAATACAAGATTTAGTAGAATCAATTATTTTTTTATCATGAATGTATTTGGGAGGTACTTTTCTTAAGATTCTGCCCATATTCCACTGAGTGGGCTAATAGTTCTTCTAATACCTGTAAGATGTTTGTAGTCACCATTCTTAAAAGAGTTGAAATTACTGAAGTTTAAACAAAGAGTTTGTTTCCTCTGTGTCGCGCGGGGCCCACAACGTCTCTGAATTTCCTACTTATGCTGTACAAATTGAATAACCTCCACTGTAAAGTGGAGACAAACTGACAGGATTATACCAGAATCAATTCCTAGCTTGAATAATTAAATAGGTTATTGTCTATCCTTGCTTAATGGTCTGATCTTCAGAATTTTTTTGCACATACATAAATCCACCGTAATAAATAAACCCTCTGCACTCAAACTACAAAATCTAAGCTCCACTGAGGGAAGAAATTAGTGAACTTTAATAAAGACCAAGATTTTGTCCAAAAGGCTTATTTGCAAGATGTCTATGTACCTGTACTTTAGTGAGATTATAATATAGGAAAAATGTTGTAGTAGAAAAAAATTTCTCTAATGCTTCTGTGCATAGGTGAGCTTGTTGTCTTCTTGTTGAAAAATGTATTTTAAAACTCTTCCTAGAAGATATTTAATATGTTGTTTATACTTACAGAACAAAGTGGAGTATTTTGGATCAAACTTGTTTCAAATAATATGAGAAAAATAATAAGTTTTCATATCTTAATTTAAAAGAGATTTATGGTGAGGAAGTGTGATTTTGAGTTATTTTTTGCTAAGCTTGAGACAATGCATTTTTAATCTATCATTAATGTTTTAAAATGGCTACCTTTCATCAGGAGTAGATAAAAAGCACACAAATACTCACATAAGCAAGCCTAATCTATGCCTCTTTTTTTTTTTTTCCCTCCTTGGGGAGCAGTTTCCACCTTAAGCAGATATTTTATTTGGATAAAAAAAAACTCTTTCATTAAACTTCTGTACACATTCCAGGAGGTCATGACCATGGGGAAGTTGAAGGGAGATGAATTTAAATAGGTATGAAACTCCAAAGGGACGGAAAAAAAAAAGAGAGAGAGATTTAAGTTGTTTAAAAAAAACCCTCAAAAAACTAAACACCTAAAGCCTAGAAAGCTTCCCATTGATGTATTTTATTACCATAGAGAGTCTGTTATTTGGAGGCAATGATAGAATAGTAGGTAGTTGTCTTAGTTTTAGAAATTTTAAAATGTTTATAACTCACTAATGTATGTCAATCTCCCAAATGTCCTACAAACTGAAGTCAATAAGTTATCTTGCACAGTGAGAGAGATGTGATTATTATGAAGTTACCTAGTCTGGCTGTCAAAGCTTGCTTTTCTTTGTCACAGGTATATACAGAGAAGGGCCTTTGGGGAAATTCTGATGCATTTAGAAGAGATAGATACTTTATTTATCAGACCTTTAAGAAATTCAGAGTATTATTTCTATTATGACAAAAGTCCGGTTTCGTTTACTATCTATCTAAAAACTAAAAATAAAATATGATATAGCTGCACCTAGCATCCTTAGCTGTCTAATGGCTTTCTAAATATGGACAAGAGATGGTACAAAACAGTGTACACAGAGATTTATTTCAAAGTTAATTCATTTCTACTGTACCTTTGGATTGGCAGCACTGTAGCATTCACAAAAAGACAAGAGTAAAGAAACAGAAATTTAGAAGAAAATCTCAGCTTAATTCTCAAATATGGGAAAAATATTTTTATTAAACATCCTGAGAATGGTTAGCCATCTGCTGATATCTCATGGAAAAGAAAGTGATCTCTGCAGAAAAAAAAACCCCAAATAATTAAACCTTAGGGAAAGTATTTTAAAATTGTCAGTGTGAAGGACAAGTTCTCTTAGAAAAATCAAGAATAATGGGATGTTTCTCCAGGTTTACTCAGAGGAGTAGCAGATTGCTTCCATACTCAGTCATGGTATGTCCAAGTGTTTCAATGGTCACATTTTGTTTCCTGTGTTTTCCTCTTCACAGTGCCCATTTCCACTAAGTAGTGAGCACTTCAGACTAGCTCAGGGCAGAACCAGACTAGCCAGTGGTGCTGTGGTAGCTAAAAATGCTTGTTTGAGTGCTATTTCCCAATAACATATCCAAAATAGTTTAAAGAAAAATCGGAAGACTATGAGGAACCTATTTCTAACATTTGAAAATATAGTCACTTAAATGGGCCTCCATGCTTTTCTTCATTTAAAAAAAAAATTGTACGTACTTAATAAATGATGTTATGGACCAGCTTGTCAGGTAATAATTTGCGGTGTCAGTTCAAAATAAGCATATATATACAATTTATTTTCTTAGTAAATTAAAATTGAGATTGCCAGAAATTGATTTTGTATTCCTGGCATGTGCTAGTTTTTATAATTTCTCCACTTTTTTAAGTACTCTTTATTTAGCATTGGTAATAGATTTGTGCAGATAAATTTGGTTTTGGTTCCTTTTGTTATATCCTGAGCAGAAATACCCATTATCTTACCCTAGGTAAGACTGCAGTATTGGATAAATCAGCAATGTATATTGATAAAATAGTATCAAAATTAAAAGAAAATCTGTTTTTAATAAATGTGTGTATACAATTTATCAGGTTCTCTTTACTGCTTTTTCTGTCCTGGTCTCACACCTGCTCTTAGGTGATTGAGCCAGAAAATATGCTGAAAATGATTTGGAGGCTTTCTGATTAAAGCAAGCCTAATCTGTGGGACTTCTCTGCAATCATTTACATTCAACCTATGTTATATGGGATTGTGCATGCTAATTTTAACAAGAAAAGTGATTTGGTTACATACAACAATTGACAGCTTCCCACAGTTAATATATTTCTGTCATGTGGGTCAACAGGTTCCTTTGATATCCTTGCAAACATACGAATACGTGCCTAAAAAAAAAAAAGATAGAATTCTCTCCATCTGTTCTGATGTATATTTTTTTTCTGCTGTAAGTGGTGCAGTGTTGTTATGATAGGATCCCCAATTTATTTTCTAGCTCAGGCATGATTAGCAGCAGTAGACTATATGTCAAGTGCACTCAAAGTGCAGTCATTACTTGTACTGATCATATTTTAGGCAGAAAGAATCTAAATTGAGTTGCAGGGCTGAATACTGCTATAGGAAGAGAGGATCTTTTGGAAAATAATCTTAAAAGAGGAGGGAGCAAACATCACAATCATTTCTAGTTGTTTTTTCTTAGCTTTCTCTATTAAAATGAATCATCCAAATCTGATTATATAATAGAAAAGTAATAATCCTTTAGTTTTGGTTCTGTCCTTAGTAGTTGTTGTACTCTTTATGGTGTCTGACAGATATATGTATATATATTTTACATTACCTTCTTAGTTTTATGAGTTATAGCAGTAGCACACTACAGCAGGTCATAGAGTGATAAATACCATACAAACACAGAACAAGCGACAATGTCCTCCTAGTGACCTTACTATTAAAAAGAAAAAAAAGATTAACACACAGATGTTAATTGTCTTGTTCAAGGTTACAAATCAGGCCAATAGCAAAATTAGTATTAAACTGGTCCCTGAATCCCAATCCAGCACCCTGTTGATTGTGCCACAGTGCCTCTGTAAGATAATTTAAGGCAATATTTTCAACTTATGCATACAAATTGATTTAAAATCTAATTGTGATATTCTACAATGCAGTTTGATGAGAATAGAATCCCTTTAGACAAGGTAAGTAGAGGGCATATAGGCAGGGCTTGCTTTTTTTTCTTTACATTGTCATTTGTCATCCTTTGACAAGAAGATGCTTTGCATACAGTAGGCTGTTCCTCTACAGTTCACTCTTCACAGTTCAAGAAGAGGAAAGATGGGTGAGTAAAGAGTTAACAGTGGAAATACAGAATTGCATGAACTCTGGTGCTGTGGAAGAAATGATGGGGAAACAATGGGTACTGTCGCCAGCAGCAAGATAGGGAAGTGCTTTGCTAAAAACTGCAACAGTACCAAACTCAGTCAAAACAGGTACCTTCTTTGCAAAACTTAACTTGCTAATGATGCAAAGAGCAAATAGCTTTAAGGACCTCGCCTGATGGTTCTGGCAAGATCACCTCATAAGGATGACCTTATGTCATAACACATACATCTGACATAAGGGTATAAATGACAGAGTCTAATTGATGATTTGAGCAGGGATGAGGAATGATGCCTGACCAACTCCTGGGGCTGGATTGTGAGTATGCCCTACCTGGCACATGGACTTGGGTAACCCCTTGTGAGGTTGAGGGTCCCCTGGGCATTCAGGGAGAAGAAATACACCAGCATTTGTCAACTCCTTGCAAGGTTGAGAGCCCCCTGAGTAGTCAGTGCAAAGAAAACTTATAGTTTTTAGTTTAGCATTTTAGTGGGACAGTGGTATGCTCCATTTAGTTGCACTAATTGCTAGTTGCTATTTGCTAACTGGTAAACCCATCCCTGTAATAATCGCACCAGGTAATGGTGGATGTTGTTATCACAACGATCTTGCACTGGTGAATAAAATAAGCTAACTAAAGGCCAGTGGTTGTTGCCCCTCTGGATTATTTTACTGTCTCCTTAACGAGATAGCATGACATCCTGTTCCTGAGCTGCCTATTTGCCTCTCTAGTTCTAAAGTTGTAGAAGTTTTCTTGCTACTTGGGCAACAGAGACTTTCACTGCTTATCATGAGGAGCTCACTTCCAAAGTGGAGTGGAAAGGTAACAGTGATACTTGCTTCTACTTGCTGCTGGAATACTTCAAATACTAGGAATACTTCAAATGAGAGTTTAGACCTATCTCAAGTAAGCCTCAGCATAGCTTCCACTAATTTCCTACAATGCTGGACATATTTGTTTCTAACACATTTTAATAAGAAATGAAGCTGTCTAAAACCTACTTTTTTAATATATATCTTTCTGTGAAACTATTAAATAGCAAGAAAACATTCTTCAACAATTGCATGGTCTGTGGATTCCTAAAGATTGACTATGTGCATCATGAGACATTATATTTAGATTTTCTTTTGCAAACCATCCAAATAATTTTAATTTGTGAAGAAAAAATGAGAAAAAATTTATCAACTTATTTAAAATATTTTTTGGAAAATGATTTCTTCCTGATCTTCTATCTCAATGAAAGTTTGAAATTTAGATTTGGAATTAAAGTGCTAGCAATTGTCTATAAATTATAAATAAATAAATAAATTATAAATTATATTTTTTCTTTTGGCACAAAACAAACTCAGATGATTTTTCACATGTAATACATGCAATTATTTTCTACACATTTGATATAGTTAGCTTCTTGTTTCTTTGTGTTTTGTTTTGAGGATGAGGATTACATCTCATCACCTTTCATCACATTGTGAAGAAAACAGGAAGAAATTTTTTTTTGGTCTAAGTATAAAATCAAACCATATACATACTGCATTCTTTTTAGGCATTCTATTGCTACAAAGTATATTTTGGAAGACACAATGAGTGGCAGAGGCAGTTGTGAAATGAGAAAGCAAAAGCAAAGGAAATGCTACAAAATAAAAATACACTTTTTAAAAATATTAAGTATTGTATGCTCGGTACCATGGAATTGGTTTGAATGGGATGTACAACACTACTTCATGTGGATATTTTTATTGCTTTTGAGATATTCTCTAGAGAAGCTTTTCATTAACATTTTTTAAAGAAAATACAGATAGTAGAAACATTTTCAGTGTACTTGCAGAGTATGAAATTTTACATTCTGAAAAGCAGTAGCTGGAAAATTGAATAGAAGGGACATCTTTAACCAATAGAGAAAAAAACCCCTAAACATTGGTCAAATCAAATGAACATTTTAAAATTAAGTGCTATCTACAACATTCAGAGTAAGAACTATTTTAATAAATTATTCAACACATTTTTGACTAAGAAATGATTCACTGTTTATATTCTAGCTATTCACAATTCTTAGGATTCTTACTGAGCAAAGATGCTACACATCTGCAAAAACTTTGTTCTTGGTTAAAAATTCTATTTTTTCTAATTCTAAATCTATATGAAGTCCTGTGGCAAATGGAAAAGAAATAGTATAACTGAATAATATCAATAAATGCAAAAGATGTCTCACTTTCAATATTTGCAAGCAATCTTGTAAAAGAAGAACCTCATGACTAGCTCTGTATCTTTGTAAATTAATATCTAATAGGTAAAAAAAAGGTTGATGTTTGTGATATAGTAGCTTTAGAACCTCCAAAAACATGCTGCTGCAAGACCTGTAGAGGAATGTTATTTATGAGAAAAAAAGGTGCAACTGCAAATTCTTTTTTTTCTAGGCTGGTTAGTTAGTTGTCTATCTTATAGCCTCAGGAATGGGTTTACTCTGTTACTGTAGTTTGACATTGAGGAGTATCAAAACCAAAACTTTTGATTCATGTCTTAAGTCTTATCAGAGAGGAAAGGGACTGAAGGTTGTAACAGGCATTAGATTAAATCTGACAAGGGCACGAACTCTGCACTATTGTTTTGGTTCTGTTACCTGCCTTTGATGTGCTTTTTCTCCCATTGGCCTCTCTTAAAATGTGGACGGTTTGGTTAAGTGATCAGAGGTGATCATCTCTTGGTTTTCTTTGCTTCTTAAACTGAAAGCATTATATAGTTAAAAAAATAAATCTGTAGACATGGTTTATTCTCTTGTCTCAAAGTTGAAATGATGTTTCGGCTTGGAGTCTGAGACTCCTCTGTATTTACATGCAGCTGTGTCTTCTCACTCACTATTTAAAAAATCATTTCCCCTGTTACTCTGCTTACATGTATATTTATTCCGGCTCTTGCAAATCCATATTTCTTATTACTGATCATTAACTTGTACTACAATTATAGATTCCAGAAAATTCTGTCTATAAATGAAACCAATAAAAATACATTTTTTTTCTTTTTTTCCTGATATACTTTCCCAGTATTTATTTTTTTTACTTTTCTTTTCATGTTCTTCTGGATTCAATATATTTTTCAAGGGATGTGTGAAGAATAGGTTTTCATAAAGTTACACTTTAGCAATATTTTGCAGCTTAGATATAGAAGAAGAAGTGCACTACTTGGACGATAAATTCTGGATAGAGCAGCACTGGTGCCCTGGGAATTTTGATTGGAATACTCCTGGTTTTCTACTGCACAACCTTGTAACATCACATATAGTGGTTTTCAGCATTAAAATTAGCTTCATGATAGTCCCCTCTTTTAAAGCATTAGACTGTTTTGTAGAAGAGTTATTCTATTGGCGAGACACGGTAGGACCTTGCTGATTTGCTTTGAACTACATCCATGGTGAACAATGGTATTGGGGACATTTTCAGGGTAAAGCAGCTATGAGAGTCAGTGACTGAGAAAAGGTAGCTAATCTCTTATCATATGTGTGTGATTCACCAGTCAGATTAAGCGAGATTAACAGCTTTGCTTTTGTTTTACTTGCACCTTTCTGACATCACTCCCAACAAATATCTTCTCTTCTGCCAGTTTGAAAGAGATAGTGATGGATGATGTGCCTTGTCACTTTCATCTTCATTCATCACTCATCATTTCCTTGCTTGCTGCTAATAGGAAATATTCTGCTAGAATATAAGGTTAATGAAGCTTTTAGGTTAATGGACAAGATTAGTCGGAGACAAATTTTAGAATGAAGAATATGATATCCAGTATAGAATTAGTTTCCATGACCTCATACAACTGTCTAACACTGTAGCCCTCTGATGCAAAATGAGAGAAGGGATATTTAGATCTGGTAAAAGATGACAGTATAAAACTCTGAGAGTTAAAATACAATCTTGCTACCTGGTGAGAACAGCAAGAGAAAGGCCAGAAAAATAGGAGAGCCTTTCTCCTATATTTATTCTCTGTAGAACTCTCTGAAAGCCTATAATCTGCGAACACAGGGGACTTGTGAGAAACAAAATGATAGAGCTTTGTACAATTATATGGAGAAAAATTGTAAGAGGAAAGTTCTGTCACTTTATTCACATTCTGTGTGTATGTTGAAAACTTTGGAAAAACACTCTAAATCATTTGAAATGGCTTTTCCATGGACTGGTATTAGACCAATTTATAATTACCCCATCGAACAGATGCTCAGTTAATCTTGTTTGCTTAGATTTGTTTGAAATTAGGTTCATACTCCTAGTGTGCATATTGAGTTCAATACGTTTCGATCAAGTTAATATGTATTTCTTTTTATTATGAAATTTTAATTATGGTTTCCTTAACTAATGTTTAAACATATGTGCAGAACTCAGTGTTTCCTATGTGGCAATCTTCTGGCAAGTGATATTCATGAACATCTGCAGAAAGGTAAAAGAGATGAAAACCAACACTTTGGAGAAGGTTAGGTACTTTATCAGAATATTTTTGGACCAAAGATTTAGACTCCCAAAGACTGTACTCACTGAAGTTAAATTTAAGTCTTTGAAGCAATAGGATTCATCTTCATCAAAAGTACATACATATAGCTGCAACAATGTGGGAAATCACCTTACAGAAAGCTATAAGCTTAACATTTTAAGTTTTATGGGTTTCTTTGTAAGTAAGTCAGTAAGTAAACTTGGGATGGATTTATCATTAAGTATGCAAATGCTTATGAAGCCTCATTGTCTTTTTTTTCTCATAATTTTAAAGAGAAATAGGGACATCTTTTCCTCTATAAAGCTATTTTTGTTTGTTTATTTTCTATACCAAGAATGAGGATCGTTTTCTACTTGTGCATTCACCAGTGCAATGATAAGGTGTAGTGCTGAAATGCAGAAACAGGCCCATATACCCATACAGTACTCCCACAATGCTAGTCTTATTGCTACTTTGCCTTGTATTTCTCAGTAAAGACAAAATGGTACCTGGGTGAAATTTCTTTTTCTTTTCTTTTAATAGTTTTTTAATTATTTTAATTTAATAGGAATATGACCTCTTTTTCAATGGCAGGGACTGCCATGCATTATGGCAACAGCAAAGATGATTTTTATTCTTAAAAAGCTAATTTTCTTAGTGATTTCAGAAAATAGCAGAGTAGAAAACCTCTGAAATCTGAGGAAGTTTTTTAGTGGTTTCTTCTTTCAGAGACTAGAGTGAAGAGAGGGTAAGAACTGATGGCTTTTATATGGGCATATGGCAATTCCTCCTGTCACGAAAGACAGAGTAAGTGTATTTCAGAGATTGATTACATTAGTCATAGAAGAGAAAGAAAAAAACAAAACAAAACAAAGTGAGAGAAGGAAAATGTAAATGAAAAGTTACTGTCTAAACGCAGTATGCAGGCTTTTTTATTTCCATATAAAATATTGTGTTCCATTTTTTCTGATCCACCTTAGCTTTCTGAAAAAAAAAACTCTACAGAGATTCATTCTGTTCTGACAGAAGAGGGCACTGTTTCTTTACAATTGCATATGGAAAATCTGCATATTACTTTAAAGATCAGTCTCTAGAGAGTATTTTGAGCCAATGAATTTAAATGTAATAAATGCCCTCTGAATATGCTCCTTAGTAAAAATAACAGGCAATGAAAAAGTAGACATTATGGTTACTTAATTGTTGTCAGCATTAAATAGCATTGACCTAAAGGAACAACATACAACCTCTAACATACCACATATGATTGATTCTTGAATAATAGCCAAAGATTAAACCCATGAAAGGGCATCTTAGGTTGAAAATGATAAAAATTGAGCATAAAACTACTGCTTTATGGAACATATTAAGTGTATTAATATCAATACAATAACTTTGTAGGAATTTAAGCGATAAATAAGCCTTGACAATCTCATACTTCTAGATTTGTCCATTCTGTTGTAATGTCACTCTATACAGAGCAAGTAAACTGCAAAATGTCTCAGTTTATAAAGTTAATTAAGCAAATCTTTAATTGCTGTAACTAAGCCCCAACTGATTTCAAGTTAAGTACTTGTTTTATTGCCCTTCTCAGATAAGGATGCTTGCCAAATCTGGGCCTGTGTGATTGACATATTTCTAAATCCTGAGTAGCTCCTTGCCTAATTCAGAACCTTTCATTTCAGTAAGGCACTGGAGAACCTGGCAAAACTTCCTAGGAGTACTGAATACTAATATAGAAAATCACATTTCTCAGATCTGAGTGCAAGTGTCTCTGTAAATAAGCATTAAATTTTGGCCTGCTTAAGATCAAAGGTGCATGAAATATGTCCTCTTTTCTCTTATGGTATTGCGCCTGCCTTTGTCCAAAAATTCTTTAGTCTCTGTTGTCCTATGTGAGCCCTACTTGGAGAAGGATCTGGGAAAGACTATGTGTTCAAAGATAACGAATGGGTTGTCTTTTCCTCAATTGTCTTTTAATAGGTTCAGATCGCCTCTACAGAGTCTCTCCTTCATGCAGATATTTCTTCCTGTCCAGCACTATTTCTGTACCTTGTACATATGTAATCTTTATAAGCTCCATTTTCAAAGTGCAGATCTCTAGTACATCTTGAAATGCAATTTTCAAATACCTTAGGTGGTTCCATTGTATGTGATTCAGAAACTGTACGGACATCATGGTTGACCTGAAAGACATGCCTATTTTTTGCAAATTTGAGACATCAAGGAAATAGATCTGCGTATATGGTCATGTTTTTGTGTATTAAGTCCTGGCATCATGCTTCAAATGCAGTTGAAGGAATTTTCACTTGAATACACGGTTCTTTCTTGGCAATGTTTCATAAATAGCAAGGAATTTTAATTTTAATTAAATAAATGTGAAATATATAGGAATAGAATTGAGATGAAATGTGTTTTGAAGTAATCTTTTTTTAATTGTTAATTTCATTTTATAAGTTTGGTTCTTTTCCTTCTCCCTGCCTATTCCTCCAAATAATTTTGATTAAATTCAGTTCTTGGGGAAAATGTCTTCTCAGTTCAGACACTTTTCCTTAGAAACGGTACAGTACAGAAATCAGTAGAACAAGATTCTTTCAATCCGCACCAAATGAGGGAGAAAACCTGCCACTTAGTCTTCACCATTTTCTTCCTCTGCTGCTCACAAAAATAGCCCACTTTTTCTGTGGTCCACTTTAAACAGGAAACACTCTAGCAAGCCTGTTCATGTGAGCTACTAGCAAAGTCTTCATGTTAGCAGGGTGTGAATTTTATGTAGCCATAATGTGAATGCATGGGGAAGCAATGAGCTGAAGTGAGAGACTCCACATCTTATTGACAATTGCCTGAAGAAGTGTTTTCTAAAGTATGGCACAGTGCTCAAGGGTGAGGCAGAAATCCTGCCAACAGTGAAAAAGAAATAGATTGGCTCTGTGTTCTTTACATGGTCTGATATCTTTTATCATAGCTGTTGTTACTACCTGGAAGTATATAAGATGCGAAGATTCTTCATAGTATGATTGCACAACAAACACTATTTTCCTTAAGCCTACACATCCTCAAATAGAGCTTCTAAGAGGTATAGATTGCTGTTATAATGCTGATTTTGATTGATGCTATAAATGTTTACTCTGTAAATGCCAGCGTTCATTAAAATAGGTAGGAAAAGAGATAATGTAAGCTAATAATGGAAAATATTTTAAAATATAATGAATCTTCTTTGGAAAAAGATTCTAAAGCATTGGTGTTTGATGATATGTCCTTATGCTAAGGATGCATGAGACAAAGTGGAAGATGAAATATACTGTTGCTACAAGTGATCAGTTCTGAACACAGTGGGAAATAAACAGGAACTGTTCCTTATCACAAGATATGGTTATTCTTACTTCTTTGATCGCAACTATTTACTTTATCGTTTTTGTAGTTTCTGTTCATGTGACATTGTTTCCTTGCCCTTAGATGCTGTGCAACTTTAAAAACAAAACAAAACAAAACCCTAAGAAACAAATTCACAAATAATTTTGCTCTTTCATGTGAAATTAATAAAATACAGAAGGCAGGTAAAACAGTACTTTTCTGTTCAAGCTGCACAGCATCTAAGGGCAATGAAACAATGTCACATGAACAGAAACTACAATTTTTTTTTTACAACAAGTACCTAAGGGAAGCCAATCTTATTCTGTTGCTCCGTATAGGGGTCTAGCTAGAAGAATTTTACAATTTTTGTTTTTGCAATGATAACAGGAAAACAATCGGGCCACAGAGTGAAAAAGTGAAATGAGGCTAAAATTTTCATGGCAACTGAATACTGAGGAGTCAGAAACATGTTATTAACTGTTTAACACAGCCTCTATTTGCTTTTTCCTGAGTTTACATTTTACACAGGGTTACATGCAAGTTGAATGCCAAGTATTAAATATCACAATATAACTGTATGAAGCTTGTTAACAGCAGGATAAAGGACATTCAGAATTCTACCATGTTAGTTGACTTTACATTTAAAATCATCCTCAAATGAACAGCGAATAAATTGCTACAGAGAGTTTAAGATGAGTAAATATTGAAGTAAAAATATTATTATTGGTTTCAGACATTTATTCACTTGAGTGCATTACTCAAAACAGACTTTTCTGAATCCCAAAGCAATTTGCGACATCTTCTTTCTTTCAAAGCTTATATGATTTCAATTAAATTCGTTTTTTTTTTAGATAAATTTAGCTTTTCCTCTCAAAGATTTAAACAGAATAATTGGTATAGTGAAATAAATAATTTAATCTGGCCAAGATATTTACTTCAAAATGTTAATACAATATCTCTGTGAAAGAATAAAGATTTTCAAAAGTTGCCAGAGTTACATAATTGATTTTAATCTGTGGGCTATTTTAAAATGGTTTTTCATTCTCTGGTCAGGATTTATATGGATTATTTTGGTCCCCATATTTTCTATAAGAATCACCAGATTTAAATTCTAAATGTGAAGCAGGTATGTACAATTTCTGCCATACATAGGAAGTAATCTGTAGAAATTTACTTGACAGGGATCAATATGAACGGGCTATTTGTAAAACTTTTCTTTCTTACTTGACCTTTGGAATATTACTGATTCCTCTCAACTTGCCAAAGGCCATATCTGGGATACAATAGCTGACTGTAATACAAAATGAGAATGATATGGAGGAAAAAAAATGGTATCCTTTCCTTCTTCAAATTAAGGGATTTTGTTTGTTTTGTTTTTATTATTAGTTTTGAAACTAAGTAAGGTTTCAGTACTGTTATGGTATACAATTAATAATTATGTAAGTGAAGCCCACTGTAGAAAATGAGGGATATTGTTGGCAGGAAATGGTAAATCCAAATGTTTATAGTCAAAATTTGTTTGAAAAACATTGAATACAATATAGTGAATGTAGCACATGCATCCACTAAACTGAAGAAAGTTAATATTGAGAAGACCTACTTTGAGTCCAGAAATGAAATCAGTATGCACTTAAATTAGTTCTGTTCTGTTGCAGATTCTGTGCCCTACAAAAACCACTTATGTACACATTGTTTTCCATTCATTTTCAAGAATGTGCATAAATTATGAAAGATTCATTAGTTAAAAATTTCAAACAGGCTTCAGGATGGAAAATATTTTGCACAGCGTAATGAATACAATGTAGCTGTGCAAACTGGAATGAAAATGACTTGGACTTCTGATCATTTTAATTGGCTGCTCACTTTATTACCCTTTGCTTGATAACAAATAAAAATAAGAATGCTTTTGAAGCTATTATATGTCAAACTGCTAACAATATGGAATATCCATATTTTAATAGCAACTGTTTATAGCTAGAGTTATTTATTGCTAATATTTCAGTGTAGTTGACATATACAGGGGGGGAAAATAATACATGGTGCATTTTTGTTCAAGCTAATCTTGATATTTTAATCCTAGCAAGCTGTGTCTGAAGGAGATCTACCATTCTGTTTTGCTCTTGTCAATTACTGTATCATGCTCTTCCTGAAAAGTAAATTTGAAAAGTAAGTTTGTGGCACTGTTTAATGCTAAAAGAATGAAGTGGTTTTCAGACATAAAGTATTACAGAAATATTAAAGTATATATGATGATAATCTGAAATATAGTAGTAGTACTTGCATCTATTTGCTTTTGGCACTAGAGTAAGACACTCTATTGATAATTTCTATTAGAAAAGATTTACTCTTAAATCTACTGATAAGTTATACCTGGACATTATTATAGTTCAGTTCTTTTTGCTGAGGGCAGTTTACCTTCCTCTTGCTCTCAACTGTGGAGCATTAAACACTGAAATCTCTGCCACAGAGCTGTTCCTTAAAGTACAATCATATTCGAGAAATTGCTAAAGCAAACTGTGACCATCTTTTACTCACAGCTTTGTGTTTTGATTCTTGCTATCATTGCCTACAGTGTTTTCCTCATGTTTGTTGCAGTGAGATTTTTTTGCTTTTTATTTGCATTTAGCAAAAAAAAAAAAGCAAGTTATCAAGAATTTCTCTGAGGTGGGATTTCTTTTTTATTTTTTTCTGAAAAAAATTATTTGTTTAACATTGCTTACATACTATTTAATCTAACTCTCTAACTTTCCCTGATATGTTGGACACAAATAAAGAGAAGAGGATCCAGTTTTGTTTCTTCCAACAGAACCAGCATCTTATAGGAAGTAATATTTTCTTCTAATCAAGAACTCAGATTATTTTTCCATGAGAACACATTCTATTGAAACTGCTTATATATAGCATTAAGCAGGTTTCATGTCAGTTCTTCTATTTCCTCCCCTGATCTCCAAGTCTTTATATGCATGTTTTTTCTCAAACTGTTCCAGGTTTGAAAGATTGGGCTTCCTGACTTCTGCACTCCCAAGTAGATGAATGAGCGTCTGAAGAACAGCGATGTTCAACTTCTTTTATAATAATGCTCCTTGTTGGGAATGATAAATAAATCTTCCAAAATAAGACTTATTTTTAATAGCCTTTAAAATCTGTGTGCGTTATTCTTCTGGAACTCACAAGTGTACAATTAACAGAAGAGCAGAGAACACAGTGTTATAACATAAGGGCACCAAAAGAGGTGTTATGTTATTGCTTAAAACATATAACTCCTAAATGATGAGAAAAAAAGTTTACAAAACAGTAAGACAATTTTTAACACCATTGTTGCTATTTACTTGCTTGAATGAAAGTGTTAAATGTTAGCTCTTCTTAACTGTAACTGAATTATCTTTCACTTGTACTTTATTCAGTGCAGTGCGGGAAAATATATTCACATGCAGAAAGTAGGTTTGGGAAACATTTTCTATATAGTCTGCCTTCATCCTTTAAAAGCTTTGACTTTTCTTATTCCTTACTCTTTTCCTCTTAAGCTAAAACAAACCCAATATCCCCAGTGCAAATTGAAAACAGCTACAATTTGTGTTTTATTAAGTAAAATGAAGGAAAGATATTTTATTAATAGGAGCAAGGAAAATAGGTTTTCAGTGTATTCTATTTTCTTTTTTTGGTCCTTCAAACCTAGAATGTTGTATTTCAGAGATGTTCCTGATTATCTCATTAGATATTAGATATATCTCATTAGATATTCTGCAAAAGAGGAATGAGGATGTATGAACCAAAAATCATTAAGCATTATGACCATGTTCCTGAACAGATACTTTGGACCTTGAATTTTTTTTTTTTCTTTTATGAAATGCTGACTGTTTTTACAATGAGGATAACTTCATTGAACAAAAATGTAATAAAATGTTTTTGTAGAGCAGTTTTGAAGCAATTTTATTTAACCTTAATTATGACCATGGTTTGCACAGAGCTGTCATAGTTTTTGTGCATTTATTGAATCCACACATCAGGGACATGTATGAAAATAAATCTTATGAGAAGTAAAATAAAATGAGACTGGATGATTTGTTTCAGAGAGAAAAATAAACTATGAACTTACATATGTGTGTGTATGTGTATCTGTCTATATCTAATGTCTCTTTGGATTCTTTACTGCCCATTGATGTCTGAACAATGTGCTAATTTTACAAACATATTCCTGTTAAAATTATTTAAACATCTTCAATATTTTTCTGACATCTTACTGTTTATGAAATATTCCTTATTTTAAATGTGAATAACTTTGTTTATGAAAGAGGCAAAATATCTCATCAGTATAAGTGAATGTGAAGGGACAATATTCTTTACTTTGAATCAATTGTCTCCTTACCTTGGTGATTTTCCTGTCCTCCTCTTTTTCCCACCAAAAATCCAGATCATGCTGCTGTTTAATTCTTTCATAGTCTTTCCCTTATTTAAAAAAAGAAAAAGGAAAGAGATTCTCAATTCTATAATTTAAATTAGCACCTTTTTATCTATTTGACACACATACTCTGTATGTGTATATATACAATCTCTCCCTGTATGCCAGTTTGTCTACTGCAGATTATTATTTTTCCCCCAAGAGTAATACTGAGTTTAAAATAATTAGAAAACTTTGAATTGGCATTAGCAGAAAATTCACATAGCTTTGTTGTTGTTGTTGTTAAATGCTGAACAAATATTTTACTCTTTAAATGAAGGGGATTTGTCGTGAAAAACCTGTATAAGATTACTTTTCTTTAAAGAATCTCAGCAGTTTTAGCAATGGATCTTCTAGTCTACTTGTTTCATATGTAAAGACAAAGTTAATATTTCATAAACACTTTGCTCTCATGCTTTTCATGAAACCAAGTACTATTGAAATACATCCACAGAATGTAATATAACCTGCAGAAAAATAGGCACAAAGCACCAAAACTACAACATACCTTCATCAAAATGAACATACACTACCTCACAGTACCTGACATGCTGATTAGAAAGAAATTGTAGCCTATTTGTTCAGCAAAAGAAGATATAAATTTTGAAGTTATGTTGTGATGACTGAATCTGAATGAATATCCTTTTTCTTACTCTAAGGTCTGTCTTCCAGTGGAAACATCATGAAAAGGGAAGAGGAAAAGTAACTCTACATAACTCTTATGCAAAGATCATTAACCTTGATTGGAATGCTGACTTCAGTATCTTTTGAATCAAACATATTTTTTATTACAGGGAAAAATGCATAAATGAGACTTAACTTTGGCAATCAGTAAAAGGACTGGACTTGAATGGCAGGATATGTTTCTGGTGAAACTGTTGGTTTTCCAGGAATGAACTGCATCCCGTACTGTTCAGAGCTCCTATCATATAACTCCCTCTGGAATAGGTCAGAAGGAAACTTGTTGCATTAACTAGAGGGAGATCACATTCATCTTAATTAGCAAGTCTCTTCCTTTTCTCTGAAGTCCTAAAGCTTCATCTTTCAAAAACTTTTCTGTCCTGACTGGCTCTTGGCCAGAATCAATGATCAGGGGGATCATTTAACTGAATTGTTGATGTTCCTTTGGCTTTTTATAGCCATGATTAATACTATGTATCCTATTGTCCCAAAGAAATTTTAAAATGCACAGAAAATATCCTTCAGTCATACTGAAAAAATTAAAGATACTTTCTTTCACTTGTTGCGTATAATATAGAGCTGCATAATTATCTTCAAATGAGTAAAATAATAACATTATATCTACAGTGTTGTAGAGCTGTAGAGTTGTAGAGTTGTTCTCTCTTTTCCTTTTTAATGTGATAATTACTGATTGTATTTATTTTCTCATGTTTATTATTCTTAATTCATACTGATATAGTGATTATTTGTACAGAAGCTCATTTGTTCTCTGAAATCCTCCTCTGATGCTTCTTCCAGGCAAATAAATGTGGATGTTCTTCCTCCATAATTATAGTGGTCATTACAAAAATTTCAATGCGGGAGAATCAATAGTTTACTATGAAATGAGAGAACTACTGTTAATGTTTTGGGGGAATATTGATAAAGAATTATTTGATCATAGTGGAATTTAGTGATTTATTGAAACTCTTCATAGTGACAAATCAATTCCAACTAAT
>JAUBNY010000252.1:738635-750349 GCA_032275445.1 Crypturellus soui | reverse complement strand
ATTCAGCTGAAGTTTGTCCAGCATGGGCATTTGAAACATTAATAGTAAAGTTTTTTACTGCCTCCACATATAGTTTATCCATTATGTTCTGTTTAACATCTTGGATTTAGTGTGATGCAGTACAGTAACTGGGACAAAGATAGAGACTGTTTCAAGGTTTATGGATGAAGAATTCTGAGAGCAGTAACAAATCAAAACATTAAGAAAGGCAAAGTCAGTGTTTGTAATAATCATATAATGCTTAAAAATCATACATTTTTCCCTAGACCTTCAGCTAGAGTACATGGATTTGCATTTTGAATAATTTCAGAGAAAACGGCTTATTAGTTGAGAAAATTCTATACCCATAAAAAGAAACATGATGCATTTTCAACAGCTCAAAATTAGTTTATAACACAGAAGAATTTAAAAAACACAGAATAACTAAAAATAGTGCCCTTGTCCTACATTCAGAATTTCTTCCTGTATATTTTCGCTGAATCCTGTTATTGAAAATTAACTTATGTCAGAATGAAGACTCAGTAGAAATATAGTTGATCATGCTTATAGGGAAATTTGCTGAAGTGAAACATAATAGAATAATGGAAGAATTGGGGATAGTTTGGAGACTCCAAACCAAAATAACATGATCAGTAAACTTACGTTTTCTGTCAATGGTGTACAAGAGAAAGAAGTTGTTTCCTTCTTGATTTTGTTCACTTGGTGTTAGCCATCTTTGAAAATCAACTTCAGTTGTCTGTTTCAATTCGCTTGTACAGTAAGCTTCATATATTTAAACATATTGTATTATCTGATGGACCTGGTGACAAGAAACATTGATTTAAAGATATTAAAATGTGTTCCATTTCATTTATAATCTTGTTAATTGAGATAATAATTATCTGATTTATAAAAAGAAAAAAAAATCCTAAAAGTTGGGACAGTATGATTCCATATTATATTTTCCTTCTTTCTTTTTTTCTTTTTTTCTTTTTTAACCTGAATTACCAAAACAAGATATTACCAAAGTTTTATTTTACTTCAGGGCTTACAATAGGTTTTTTTTTTCTGCTCATTCCTTTCTTACCCATCTCTGCATAAACAAGAGCTCACTTAAAGGCAGTATCTTTGTGTAGGTTTACTGCTCCTTTAATGAATGTTTAATATGCCTTAAGGGAGTTTCTGTATGCAGTGAAAGAGATCATCAGGGTTTACTGAGGTTAATTTTTTTTTGCAGAAATGCTGCCACAGTTGTCTCTCATGACAGGACAGCAAGTCCTCAGTTGTCAGCTTGAATTTGTACAGATGTGCCACACAATATTGACACACTTGTTATTCTTTTTTTAAAACTTTCTTTTATGATCTATTTCTACAGATCTATTTTCATTCCTCTCAGTGTTTAGGTAGAGTATTTTGACATCATCTTATCTAGAAGAGAAACTGATTTTGTTTTCTTACTAACTACTTTTCATATTTTAGGAGAATTTAGAAACTTTTAACTGCATCAATGGAAACTATTTTTAACTCTCTCCAGAGTGGCTCTGTGTAAGATAATCTTTCCAATATTTTTATTTATGTTATATATATATATATATAATAAATATATATATATTTATTTTTCTGAAAAAGTAATCTAAAAGTAAACACAAAAATTAAGGAAATCTATAAGTCAGGCTGAGTGATTATGCTATGTGGAACACCTCAACTGCTGATTGAAGACAGTAGGAACAGACTTCCCGAATCACTTCCAAGACATGTTAAAAGCAAGAATATAAAAACTGACACTTCATTATTTAAAAATATATATATATATGTGTGGAAAATACAGATGCTGAGCCCCAAGGTTTAAATTTGTAAGAATACCAGTTCAAAAAAGAATACAGAAAATAGAATATATTTCTAGAAAAGAGAATGGTTCTTTTTTGTTCTCTCATTCCAAGGAGAAATAACAATTATAATATAAAAACAAGTATTAGAGGGTTCTTTTATTATTATTTTTTTACACATTTAAGTGTTAAAATAAACTTTGGAAAAGACCATAGTCTTATCGAGCTTTATCCAATAGTTGAATGATTTCTGCTTTATGTATTTCTGAAACATATACTTTACTCAACATCTACTAATGTGAATCCTAATGGATACTAGGGATCTCTTACTTTCCTAAAAATGCATATATAAGTCCTGCTTTGGACCAACATTGCAAAATGCAGACTAATGAAATGCTCCATTATAGTAAAATAGAGTATATATACAAAATGAATAATTTTAGTCTTTAAGCAATCTCGAGAACAGGATCTTAAGAAATAAAATTAAATTGTTCTGTCAGTAACTTATTCTCCATGTAAAATGATGATGTTATGTGATTAAGTTCTAACCTAAAGCAATTTCGATTACACTGATGAAAACTAATTATGAGCATTTCCACCTGGGCCAGGAATATCAGTTCAGTAATTTGTCTGCTATGTATTTACCATCTGTCTGTAAGCAGCAAAAGGTTTTTTTGGTAGGGTGTCATGCTACCTACAGAAATTGTATTATGCTGGTGATAAATTATGACAGAATGACATAAAATAAATAACTGAATAGCCACATAAAATGCTATTGATCTTTAAAAATACTTTATGCATCTTGCCAACATCTCTGTAGTAACTATATCAATATACATCCCCCATTTTCATACGGATTTGATATCAAGTAATCATGATACTTGTAACACCAGGAAAATGCATTGTAGAAAACAATATAAGATTCATGATGCTTACAAGTTGAAGTGAAATGAAAAAGTTACCATTATATGACCATAATTGATTATCATCTACTTTTACAACTGGTCTGGGTGTAACAAGCCTGGAGGTCTTAAT
Organism: Crypturellus soui; assembly: GCA_032275445.1. Classification (NCBI taxonomy): domain Eukaryota; kingdom Metazoa; phylum Chordata; class Aves; order Tinamiformes; family Tinamidae; genus Crypturellus; species Crypturellus soui. The sequence goes on along the minus strand of JAUBNY010000252.1, from coordinate 747,509 downwards.
AGCTTCTGTTCATTGGTACACTAACTTAACTTTTCTATTGAGTACTTTCAAAAATTTTTTTTCTAATATAAATTGCAATGTTATTCTCAATTGAAAATAGCTATTAATTAAATATCAGATAATTTAATTTCACTTTATATTCTACTTTTAGAATTAAACAATTAGAGAGTATGAAGAAAATTAAATTTTTCAGGAATGAGAGAGTCATTTTGACATAGACAAAACCCCTGCTTTTTGCAACAGTCAAATGAGGTGAGGGACTCGGAGGAAACTGCATAAAAATATGCACCTCTCACTTCTATAGTAAGTATTGCTGAGTGTTGCTGGTATGACTATCTGTCTTTCTTGAAATTTACATTCTTGTAAGCTTGTCAAAAACTATATAAACAGAATCTATTGTCACTTAAACTTTCCTCTGACTGAACTGTAAATGCGACAGGACATATACCTGTTAATCAACTTTATTAATTTTGTAAAATTACTGAATACCAATATATATGTAAAGGAATGTTAGTTTTTTTCCTTTGTTTAATTTAATATAAAAACCTTGAAATTTGTGTGTTGATGAAATTACCCATCCTCAGCAGGTATGATGATCAATAAATAGGGCTGTGAGTTACACTTTGAGTTTCCAAAAGAAGAGAGAAGTATAGTGGATCAATACATTTGATAAAGGTATTGACTATTCAAACACATTAATTGTTTATTTGTCTGAAGCCACCATGAGACTTAATCTCACCTTTCTTAATGATTTACTCTTACCAGGAAGAAAATGGAATGTGTGAGTCTATTTTTTAAAGCTTTTTTAAAATGACTATTAGATTTCCAAGTATTTATTTGACAGCTGCATGGACCCCTAGCAATTAGTGTTTTTTTTTAATAGAGAACACACCATTTAAATGACTTTAACAAAAGATTTTTAGAAAAATGTTTTTTTTTTTTTATTTCTGCTTCGATATTGTGACTTTTTTCTAGGACCTGGTAATTTCTTTGCAACATGCCAATGGGCAAGTATTTCACTGTATTAAGGAGTATCAAATTCATAAATCAATAGTTTTGTGACTAAGAGAGATCATTATATGTCTAAATTCTAGGTTTAAGGTAATAAAATTGGCAGTTGTGTCTCACTTAAAACACCATACACCTTTATATAGAGACATTTCCAACTATCGGTTGTATGACCAAGAGTTTTCTTATTAGAATTATTTCCATTTACATCACTGAAACAGTACACATGACTTTAATAGGATTTTAAATCAAAAGTTCAACCTTTCATTTTATGGGACTTACTTACAGCTCTTTTCTTTTATAAGGTGGAAGTGATTTTCTAGGTATGTTAGTGTAGCTCATTTATTTTAAGAAGTGGGATTTCCATGCTCAGATCTGTGGATGTATAAATATGTATGTGAACACAATAGGATTAGGCCCACCTATATAACCATAATTAAAGAGGAAGAGAAACATTGCACTTACATTTGAATTAAGGGGATGACTAGCAAACTCCTAAAGCTTTTTGCAAGACATTGGGCTGCATTGCAAAGGCTGATGAAAGAGTGTTCAGCCTTAAGTAATATATAATAATAATAATCTTAAGGATTTTTTTTTTTTGAGATTTCTATGTAAAAAAAATTGCCATCTTCAAATCTGCATTGTTAAACATTTTGGTAATTGTTTAACAACTTATCCACTAGCCCTATACTGTATTATCTTACTTTTTGTAGTGAGGCATTTTATTTCATGACGTATGAGGAATTTGTAACTATGATGACAGCTGAGACACAAATTCATATTTAAACATTACAGGGAGAGGAGGAGATCCATCTATCTCTGATCCCTCTTAACAGAGAGAATTCCAGCCGTCTGGCAACAATTTAGGCATCCTGTGGGAGCCTTCAAATCTCTCATGTGCTTCCTCAGTTCGGAGTGATGATTAACTCTAAGAAATTACACATATTCTTATCATGATATTATTTCTGTCTAGTAATTTGCTAAAATTCTTAGCGGTATTTATGTTTCTTTGCTAGAGTAGTCTTATACTTGTGTCTCTTCATTCTGTCATAACGAGTTATCCTAGTGAAGATATGTCTTATATAAATACTTTTTCAGAAGATATCATTTCATGTTATTATATAAGTATATGTTATTTATATATTGTCTATGTAGGTTTAATCTTACCACTTTAAACCTTAACACTGCGGCAATTAGTGAGTAGGTTTACTTATGTAAGTCCTTTAGTTTGTTCATTATTATTTGTTACATAAAGCCTGATTTGACTTTCTGCTATGACACCTATAAATATAGAAGAGAATTTAGAAATATTAGTCCCATTAGTGGCGCGGAAGGTGAATACCTATCCTGAAACGCTTGTTATGTTTTGATTTCATCCTCACTTAACCAAGACACAATTAAGAACAATACTCTTTCTGTATGTTTCAGACCTTCAAAAGCTTTCAGTTTCTGAAGGACTTCTAATCTGCTAAATCCTTCTTCTCTTTCAGTACTCAGACACCAATAGCATTTTTAGATATTATCTTCTGAAGGAGATTTGAGGGTTAGAGGGGAACTGGATGGCAATGCAGTGTCTGTTGCTTTCCATTTTTGTTTCTATCCCATGTCATGTACTGAATAAGCAGTCTACATCAGAAACCTACGTCTCTGTTTATCTTATATAAAAAGTCATTCTATTTCTTTCTTCCTCTTCAAAATGAGGCCTCATCAGGCAGGGTGATCTGCTTAGCTGAGAGCTGTGAGATTGCCTCTGTTTGAAAGCAGTGTTGTGTATCGCCCTATGCTTTGAAACTCATTTTTGATCACCCATGTCTCTGCCTGTACTTTTTCTAATAGTTGTAATAAGATAGTAAATTAAAGGGCCCTGTTGCAGTTACTGTGGGCTGGATTTTACTGACTGAACTGGTGGTAAAGACTATGTTGTTGGCCTGCCTAACATTTATGGCTGCCTCACTGGGACCGGCAGCAAGAGAGAAACAAATGCTGTGGCTGCCTGTGCCTCTTTAGTGAACCTCATATGTCTGTGTATATGAAGCAGAAAAAATCAGGCTGCTGCGCATAGTCAATGTGCCTGCTCTGCCTTATACATTATGGAAAGCCGTATGCTAATAGATATGTAAGAAGTCCTTCTATTTTGGTTCAATAATCTTTTGGTTTACTAATCACCAGTTTCTAGTCAGTTAAGGAATATAGTGATTACAGCAAACTGACTGAGCAGAGCAGAGAGCCTTTTTACCTCACATATTAGAATGAGTTTGATTATAAAAGGAGACTATTTCCTCACCAATGAGAAGAGACTACATATAAATGTAAATCCCCCAAATCTCACTGCAAAGCAGGTAAAGGGAAACCTTATGCATGCTTCCTATCAGTATGAAGTAGCGACTTTTTTTTCCCCAGTATAGCATAATAGTAGCCATCGGTGTCTTAGAACCTGAAGCTCCATGGCTTGTATGGGAAAATTCCTTCTGATTCGCTCTCCTAGAGATTTGGCTAAATAGATTCCCTACCTTGAGAGGGAGATTCAGAGGGAGCTATGTTAAGCCAACTAAATTACATAAAGTCAGTATAAGGATTCCTGCAACTCAGAGTGACTGTATTTCTTGATCAGCACCTTGAGAAAAGTAAAGGAATGAACATGCTGGAGAAGATGATGAAACTAGTCTGGAAGAACAGCAACATTTTAATGATATGAACCTTCAAGAGCAGAGTTTAACTGCCAGAAATGCATGAGATTCCATCCCTCTGCAGCTGGTACTTTACATACATATATGTACTGTGTAGTTTTTTTCTCCTTTCTTTTGTTTGTTTTACTTTGTTGGTTCTCAAATTGTGTGTAGGGCTAACCTTTCCTAGTCGTTTTTTACTCGGTAAAAACTCAGCTCACAAGGAAAAAAAAATATTCTAGTTGCTGATTCTCACTATCTGCTGTCAAAATAGAAATTTTTTTCTGGGATAAGAAAAGGAAGCAAAATGCTTTTCCTGGCAACACACATATTTTTGTGATATATCATATGTGACTCTATTAAAAGTCTTCTGTTACATAGCAGCCATTAGTGAGACCTTCCAAAAAACAAGTGAGCAGATGGGAGAAGATGCATCTACTGTAATACGCAAATAGAAACAGGAAAAGGATTTGAAATTAGTTATATTTTGAGAAATATACCATATTTCAAAGTTACCTTCTGTTAATCTTTGCCATAAATTTGCTAGGTGATTTTTTTTTTCCTTTTTAAATCTTTTAGAAGCCTGGGTGCAATTAAGAGTAAAGTACTGATCAATGTACTTAAAGTACTGTAAGCACATTAAGTAAAACAGAAATGTAGATTCCATTGTTTTTTGAACCAGACACTGATCAGTAGTGGCTGGTTCTTCTTCTTTATTCACAGCAGGACTTGCAGCATGTTACCTTTAGAACACTTCAGGAAGTCAAATAATTTTTTATTCCAGTCATATCTACTGCTCTCTGATTTGATTTCTTAAGTATATGACACCTTCTATTATTATGGTTAATAGAAATGATGTTTTCTTTTAAGTAGGTAGTAATAACTACTTGTTGGATTCAACATCACAGTGATTACATCTTAAGGGATGGTTTTGAAAGACCATTTTCAAATAAAAAAGCTCTAAGTTCATTACTTTTTCACATTTCAAGTTTTAAGTGATTACTACATAGTCTGAATCTTAATTTCTATGGAAAGCACACAGGTATTTCTATGCTTGCAGCTGCTTTTAAAATGCTGTTAACTTTATCAGCAGAAATGTCAAACATTTCCTTTCCTTTGTTCTCATATGCCTTCATGTTTTGTATCCTTTTTGGAAAGCTTGTGTCTAAGTAAATACATTTGAAGTATTAAGTACAAGAGATATAGACTGATCTGTCATTCAGAACCATCTTTTCAGAAGCTTACAAAGTAAAATCAAGTCACATCCATCTAGTTCCTGACACATTAGACACTCTTGCTTTGATAACCTAGCCCTTTACAATTTTATGTTATCACTCAGCGCAGCAGATTTACCTTTTTATTTTTCTCCCTTCCTTTAACAGAAAGAAGAAAATCTTACAAACTTGCAAAAATGAAATTCTGCCCAACTGTGGATGAGGAAATCAGGGTACTGCATGAATGTGAGCAGCCTTGGCTTTCCTTTATTTGTGCATTCCTAATAGCATATACTATAATCTGCTCCTATATTTATTAAGGGAAGAAAATTAAAACTGAGAAGGATAGTGCAACACATTCAAAACACTCATGATGGCAGGACTGTCAACTATGTGCATTCAATTTCAAAAGCTCTAAGGTGGTTAGCCAAAATTCTCAAATAATATGATACAAAATAAGGCTTAAAATGTAATTCAGTGCATTCTCTAGCTAATTATAAGTTAATTAATATTAAATATAATGAAAAACAAGAGATGATAACCAAAAGAAATCATAAGCTGTTGACTTGGGGTCAAGGTGAATGGTTCAGGTTTGCACCCTTAAAATGTGTGCATATCTTGAAAAATACTGACTTCTGGGTTTTATTTTTATATTATTGTCATAGTATTTCAATTTTGTCTGTTTCTACTTGAATGCCCCAGAATGCTATTTTGTAAGAAAGAAGAAAAGAGAAGTAATTTTTCACTTGTGAAAGATCTTGACTGGCTGTCTTTAAGCAATAGCCAACCTCTGCAGCAGCTACAAGGGGAAAAGTGAGGAAATGTTTGAGAAAAATTGCCAATAGCCAAAATAACATTTTAGAAGAATAAGTAGTATTTGCCATCCAGTATATCAGTTGTATCTTCTGGTAGCAGTTAAAATTCATCATCTTCATCATCTTCTCTACTAATTACATATTGAACTTTTTTTTCTTCACAATTATTTGTTTTGCTGAATTTGATTCAAGGACCAAAGTTGTATCATATGATTTACTCTGTTGTCTAGAACAGAAAATGTGTGCTGGAATAATTATGATCCTTTAAATGGAATTCTCTAAAAATTTAACAGAAAGAACTAGTTGGGTCCTCTTAAAAAAGTGTCACTTGGGGGCTCAGAAAGAAACCTGGTACTGCCATTATCTGTAGATCTGTAGATCCAGCTTGATAGATAAAAAGGGCTCTGCTCAGTCTGGTGGATGAAGGGCTCTCCACAGCTTCACAATAGTTATCACAAATATAGGAATTTAGCTGGTAGGCACAAGAATATGAAAAAAAAGAAAAAAAATCCAGGAAGTTCTTTTAGTATCACTTTTAATTGTAATTATACTTCATAAGTTTCAACTGTGCATTGAGTGAAGCCTTCAAGACCACCTACAATATTGCAGAATTTTAATATTTTGCACTGCTTAGTCTTATGATACACAATGACAATATTTTGATATGGTGTGTTCCACAAGTCATATCTATAGATGAGTTTTTCCATCCACAGTGAAATGTCCTATGCTATGTAGTATTCATCAGTTCTGCTTTAGTTAGCCTGGTCTATAGCAGATAAGAAACCAAAAGACTAAATGCAAATCGTGATCCATTCAGAAGCACAAGTAGGGTGACCAATTGCCTATTTCACACCCCTCATTGAGGTGTTCTAACTTATTCAGATGTGTTATATAAACAAAGTATAGATTTAAAAATTACTTGTGATAAATCAAAACCAACAAACACAAACAAATAAAAAACCCCAGACAAATACCAGGAAAACGGAAAAAAAAAAGTTGAATTATATTTTGAAAGGATGTCTATGAAAAGTTGAAAATGAGAACAAAAAATTGACAGATAGTAACTTAAAAGATACTATAGTTGACATAATTGCAGTGTGAAAATTGTTCACTATAGCCTAAATGAAAGACCTTCTTCTTGCTTATGACAAATTTGGAAATCGTGCTTCAGGAGCAGTATAACATTTTTATTGTCTTACTCTCTAGTAAGCAGTTCAGCCTTTATGAGTTAATTGTTTAGGCATCCTGAGGTATGATGCTAATGCCAAAATATCAACCTCTAATGAACTAGGTATGTCAAAGCAAAAGTATACTTATAATGCATCCTCTTTTGGAGAATAATTTTATGTTCTACTATAACAGTGAATTAAAATTAAGTATTAAAAAATGATCATAATCATAGGAAAGTAAATTGAGCTTCAGTGAGAATTGCTTCTAAATTTTTCCTTGCTTCTTAGAAACAGCACTGTATTATCTTTTTTATCTCTAGTTTAATTAGGTTTGGTTCTATTCAATTTGATGTTTGTTCAAACTGCGTCTCTATCTCCTGAGTAATAATGACTAGCACAAAATGTGTGAAGCTTTTTAATATTGCATATCCTCATATTAAAAATTAAATTTCCATAATAGGGATGTTAGGTAATAAAAGGACATAAGAGATGCTAGAGCTAAAAGATTACTTGAGATTAAAAAGTATGAAGTGCCAGTATCTATAAGCCTTTGATAGACAAATATAGCAACTCATTGAAGGATTTGAGGTTTTATTTTAAGAAGCCAGAGAAAGTTTATAGGAAAAAGAGCTATAATTAGCACTATCCCCACATAGAAGTTGTCTGATGCATAAATACATGTACTAAAAGAAAGCATACATTTAAAATATTCATTAAGAGAAAAAATATATAGAGAACCTCTTAACAGCAAAAGAAAAAAGATGAGGAAGAAATGAAACTCCACAGAAAGAGCATAAGGGGGAATTTCAAGAAAAAGAAAGTGTGAAATCAAAATGTTCCCTTATGGATATTAACCTTTCTCTCTCAAAGTGTTTCAGCATAAACTCCATATTCATCTGGTGCTACAGTACAGTTTTCCTCAGGTGTATGTGCTGAAACCTCTCTGATCCATTGACATCATAATTCCCATACAATAATGGGCATTTTCTTCTAACATCTCAGCAAACTTTTAATGGAAAAGATCTATAATGAGGTTTTATATTTCTAGGCTTCATTACTTTTTATGAAGCTAAGCAAAGTACACTTACTAGAATGGAGAGAGATAAAAAAAAAGTCTTAAACCGTTCCAAATAAGTAATAACTGTGAAAATAAAACAACATGCTTTCAGTATGTACAATTACTCTTTTTTGCTCTACATTTTAACTTATGTGCCAAGTCAAAACACATACATTTTCATCCTATCGACCTCCTATTCTTAGGAATATCGCTAGGTGAAACTTATAACTTCTTATAACTTTTAGGAAATGTAGTTGTTTACCTAACTGTGAAGATGAACTAATGGCACTTTTGATAGTATGCTCAAAGTACACTTTCGTATTTCTGAAATCTCCTACAAATTATCTAATCTTTCTCCGGCAATCAGTTCTAATTCTCAGGAACACTCAGAATGCAGCTATCTGGCCAGGACGTACAGTTTTTAGGCCAGCTGCTAAATTCTTACAAATCCTAAAGAGACTATAAATTCAGAGATTTCTGAAAACTCCAGGTATTTGAAGCTGTATGCTCCAAAGCCTGTGAAGAAAATTTGGCAAGACAGTCTATGAAGGTAATGCTGATGCTCTGGCAAAAGTATATTAATTGCAAACATTTTATTTAAATATTTGATTATAACAAACTATTTTTAACAAAGTTCTTTTTTTAGGGGGAAGTATTCAGCTGTTTTAACTCTTCAGTAAGTCTTTCAGTTTATTGGAACATTTGCAGCACTGAGATCACAAATAATGAATTTCAGCATCATCTGTAAAATAAAAACAGCTCAGTTGTGTATCGAATGGTGCTTAATGATGCATAATTCTGAGTTTATATGAAGAAACGTCACTGTTATAAGAACAGCAAAACAAGCAAACCAAAAATCCCCACTAACACAGGTGGTTGTGTGGTAATTTTCTGCTTAAGGAAAGCAGGTAATTTCCTCCTTAAGAGATGGGAAAATAAAAAAAA
>JAUBNY010000252.1:664286-684785 GCA_032275445.1 Crypturellus soui | reverse complement strand
GTACTGTGATATTAATGCAAGTTCTGTACTTGTTCAACACATAAATTACCTTTATTATGCTTGCTTTTTTAAAAGTTATTTATAATCTGATTTACATTTTCCACATTAGACACTAACTTTGTATTCCATACTGTGTTAGATGACAGAGCTGAAACAAATTATATATATTTGACTTCTGCTTTGCTTGACAGTAATAAGCAGTGTTTCAATTAGATGTAGCTTAGGCATCAGGGACATATTACTCTAATAGTATTACTCTGTCAGAAGAGAAGAATGATTTGTTCAGAACCACACCATATTTAATAGTATGTCCCCTTACTCTTAAAATAAGAACTAAGACCATTTGACAGTTATTATTGAGTATATAATTTGCTAGGCACTCTTATTTTTACAAAACATATGCATCATAAAACTGTACATAATCAAAAATGTATATCCCAAGAATTTGTTAGACTCTGGCTTTTTTTTTCTTTAAGTAGATGTTATTTCTAATCAGGAAAAAATAATAAGATCCTCTGAATTAATGGAGATTTAAAGAAAAATTGACATTTCAATAAGTTGTTCTCTGTAGTTGTGGATATGGTGAATGGTGATGGTAATGCCATGTTGTAAACAGACTCTCCAACACCAGTAAAGTGCAGTTAAATATAAAAATGGCACAGGAAGATAATTTTGTTGGAGAAATTATTTTCAGAATTCTTGTGTGCAATGATTCATTTGACTGTGATTGTGGAATGAATGAAAAACCCTTTATCTGTTAATCCTATTTTATTGTATCTTACCCATGCTCTATTATTTTTATGCCTCAGAGAATTATTTTTGTTCCTCCAAGATATACATAATGTATTTTAGTAAGAGTGAGTGAAGGAGATGTTACCTCCACAGAAGTAGGCAGAATTTTGCATACCTACAGGTCATAAACTCCCCTGGGTGTTCTGCTGGTTGGAATTTGGAAATTCTTATGTGATGAGTGAGAATCCACGGGTAGATTGTGAAGAACAAATACTCCATCAGTTTAAACTGTTAGTGGTACTGCTTTTGATTCTGTTTTGTTGTGTTTGTTTTTGGCTGTCGTTTTTTCTATAGTTTCTTGGTTGTTGTCAGTAGACAATCCTTGCTTCTCTCACTTCAGCCTCTTGCTGAAGCATTCACAGTTCTCAAGTTATATCATTTCAGAGGATCAACAAAATGCTTATACAGTTTAAAGAAAAATTGTAAGATACATACTAAGCAGGGTTGCTTAGTTGTTCCAGACATCATTCGGACAAAAAGCACAGGGCCTCAGCGTTGTAACCAGTGACTGTTGTTAACTTGTGTGTGCACACTCTAGTTTTGAGGCATGTTGCTTGGTGTAAAAATTAACCAAATTCGGAGGCCTTGGCTCAGGAAATCACACAGTCAATTATTGTATTACAGAAATATAATTACAATTTTTTACTGCCTTTTGTAAGAAAACTGAAATTATCCCATTTAACATAAGATCACACACCAAACTAGCCAACCTATGGCTACAGTCTCCTTTTTTCCCTCAAGAATATAGGTTTATATATCAGAAGCTTATAGAAGGATATATAAATATCAAATATTTGGATTTTCTTTTTTGGATTAACAATTTATCTTTGTAAAATAAGATTGATTTCTATGGCATATTAATGCAGTAATTCCTATATCACTCACCCTTTCCACATGCAGTTCTATTTGACAATGGATTGCTTCAGAGTCATGAAGTCATGAAGCTAAATAATGCCTGAGGTGGAGTAAGACTAAATGGCCATAATTTTTACCTCTGAGTTGCTTGTTTAACTGTGGAATTATCTCTGGGATTATTATTCTACATACTTTAACTCTGACTGAAGCTTCAAAAATTTTATCTATCTGCAAATACAGCTTAAAGGGAAAATGTGTAGTATAGGTTTTAGAAATAACTAGAAAATCATATTCAGAGATATTTTTGGAGAGGAAAAAAATATTAATGATAACAGTTATTCATGATTTACATTCCTTGAGGTAATGCCATTAAAATTATTTGAGGGTCTGTTCTTAGATTTAGCACTGGCTGATCAGAATTAATGGGATGGAGCTTCTATAACTGATCTCAGAAAACAAGTAAACAAACATAGAAAATAGATTTCATAAAGTGAAAGAATGAGAAGCCAGACCTGTATAATTTGACCAAAGTTGTTTTCAGGAAATTTATTATAGCGATATAGTATTTTTTTAGTAAAGTATAGTTTGGATGTGTCATGGTCTTTTTTCCATTCATAGGCAAAGCTCTCTCATTGAAAAGGATGTCTTTAAGACTGTGAGTCTGTGAGAGAGCATAATGGGCATGCAATGACTGAGGATTTTGTATGTTGTAGACTTGCGGACTTTACCAAAAATGCTGAGCATTACACAAATTAACTGCGTTTTCTTCAAAATAATGCAGAAAAGTCTTTATTTATTTATTTATTTTTCCCAAGTTAATTCTTAAGTAGGGCATTTCATTTTTATAGACAAATTGTAAATTTCACAGAAAAAAAAATACTTCTATTGGAAGGTCTATTTTATTAAAAGTTTTCTGAAGAACTTTTTCTTGTTCAACGTATTCAATAAATTTGCTTTAATAACACTAAAATATAGCTCAAGCATTCTTAAATATTCAGAAGTAGTTAACTATATGTTAACTACTAACTAGTAGTAGTTAATTATAATTTGAAAAATTATGCTGCATGCCTTTTTTTGATTATTTCTAATCAAACAGAGGCAAACAAACACAAAAATGAAGATCCATGTATTTGTAGAAAATGAACTTCAGATTTTGCAAGATATTAAATATTTTAACATATTGTAAATAAGTATTTGATTCAGTAGGTGGAAGGCAATTAATATTTTAAGGAAATAAAATCAACGGTAAAGGAAATAATTTAGATTTAGCATAATTGATATTTGTGGTCCATTTTCCTTCTTGATGTGATTGAATCTATATCAAATAGCATCTTATTTCTATATAGTATTCAAAAGCTTATAGTTACTAATAGCTAATCTCTAAAAATAAAATGCAGATGTGTAAATGCATCAAGTAAATGGATAAGCAAAAGGAGAAAACATTCATCTGTTTTGTATGTTATGCTATTTACTGTTGGCTTAATTTACACAACACTGAACCATGACTTTTAATTTAGACCATATATATTCTGAAGGCTTTACTGATATTCGTGAGTTATCTCCATGTAAAAGAAGTTTGACATCTGTTTGCAACATAAAAGTGAAAGCAGTCTTTGACTTTTAAAATCGTATCATTATCTTTTAAACTGTGTTTGAAGTCTATTATCTGTACTTACACGAAACCTCAGATACTTAAAAAAAATCATTACAGAAGTTTTAATCTGCTTTCTTCACTCATTGAGAATATTTTTCTTGCTATCCATAAAGTCAAAGTAGCTTTTTCTCTTCATCTTTCTCTTGCTCTCTCTCTCAAAAAAAATCCTATTTCAATATTATGAGCTTCTAAAGCACTACACCAAGCAAAAAATACCTACTTCTATTCAGATCATATTTAGTTTTATCTAATATAACTCTACAAATGGCTAAATATTTTCTGGCTAGATGCTATCTATCCTAATTATCTTTCTTCCAGAAGCTTGTATCTAAACACATCTCTAAACAGAATAATTTATCTCATGCATTATATATTTTTGTGCTTGTGCATGTATTGTTATTATTTAGATAAGCACAAAGCTTTCTGAATCTTAAAATATTTAGTCTAGAAAAATAGAGTCAAAAGAGAGTATATTTTTAGTCACACAGTTTATTCTAAAACTACTGCTTTGCTTTCTTTTGTCTTTCAGTTCCAATGAATTTTCATTTATGAGGACAATAAGAATTTTAAAGGATTGCAATAATTTTATTACAATGCCTTTATAGCCCAGAAGATGAAAACACTTGTAAAATTATATTTAGAGTATGGTTATATGCATAAAGCAGCTATACTCATAGCACATTCTTAAACAATAAATCTTTTCCTTTGTGTGCACAGAGGCATATTTACTTGCATTACTGATTATTTGTCAACATGAAGGGAGGCAAAATTCAATACTGGTCAAGTACGAGATAATCCACATTCCAAAACAATTTCAACAATTCACACAAAATGTTAAATTGTAAATTAACTGTAACTGTTCAAGAAAAGGTCTATGTGACATAGTAGGTTGTTTAATAAAATTAATAAAGAGCATCTTTCAGTGAGCTGCTCATGGTTAAGTTAAATTGCTAGCTTTTATTGAAAAAAAATAATAATGAAATATAACTGGAAAAGGAAATTTCATATTATGTAATGCTATCTGAATTGTCAATTACCAATTTTCAAAACAAATATAATTGTAACTAATTCAGACAATTAACAGCTACTGACACTGTGGGGAAAGAAGTTAATGCCATAAGGGAAACATACGTGACTGGTGCTCAGAATAGTACATTGGACGTCAGTTGGCTGCTCCTAGCAGCTTTTTGTGATATGAAGTACAAGAACAAGAGGATCCAGAAAGTTTTGTATTAAAAATAGAAATCAAGAGATTCAAGACTGATAACAGCAAAGAATATATTTTAATGAACATGAGTAAACGGTGAATTTTCTTGACCACAAATTATTGTGGGCAATAATTTACTAGATCTGCTTTGATTGACAAATCATTTGAGTTAATTCACTTACGTATGTTTATTCTCCATTAGTGTTCCTTTTTACTTTCTTTTGGGTTAGAATGTTACTTATAGTGCTCTCCTCCCACACTGCATTAGATCTATACTTCCTCCTCATTCTCTCTTTATTTTAACTATTATATTTTTGCAACATTTTCTAAAGTTCCTAACATCACAGTATTCATCCTTTTCTTGGAGATGCAATACAAAGATGTATTCACACAACATCGATGTTTATGATAGATAAGAAAGAAGACAGAAAAAAGGAACGTCCATAAAATCACAAGAACCTGAGGGGAAGGTATAGGAGAAAAAAAGTGCATTTAAACTTATTTCTGCATTGTTTTTCTGTAGAGATACAACACAGATCTTTTGCTACTAGCAATTATGGCTACCTCTGCTCCTCTCTTACTTATGAATTTTGTTCCAGATGATAGAATTAGTACAGTGTTCTTTTTTCCATGACTATTTATTTCCATTAATTGTATTGTTAATTTTTACTGTGATATAAAGTACTAATAAAATAATTGATAAAGGCTAAATATAAATGAATATATATATTTAGAAGCTTAATCTAGATTTTACAGTTAATTTGTAAAAAAGTTATGCTTATGGATGTAGTAGTTATTAGTATTAGCCATGAACAGAAGAAAATAACAATGAACCTCCATGTGAATTCCAGCACTCAAGATACAAGAAGAGAACTTTGACATCAATTTTTAGCGTTTCTAGTAGAAGTATGTTTGCAGAAGAAAATGCGTGTGATTTAAACTGTGTGTTTATCTGATATATAATAGAATCAGCATACATATGACAATATGCTCAAAAGGGATCACTTGCAATTTAAGTCATTAATGTTTCAATGGCCTTTTTTGCTTTGTTTCTTAAATCCTCTCTCATATCCATTCCATTTGATATCTTATACACAGAAAAGTGAACTTTACCAAGAGCTAATGTTAAACTAAATGAATACTCACTGAGAAGTATGTCAATCTGGCTAGAAACAACATGGACAGATAAGTGGGGGAGAGACTTAAAACTACTGACAAAAACCCCAAAAAACTATTCACAAAACTGTAAAATTAAAAAAAGAGTTGGAAAAACAAAATAAACTTTTAATATAAGAAATGTATTCAAATAATGGATATAATTGTATACACTCATTCAGTACATTTCTTTGCAGAACAAATGTTGAAAATATTTTTGTCAGATAAGGTGGTGGGGATAAACCAAAGTGACAAAATCCTCCAGAAATCTTGCGTTAATTCAGGAAATAACCTTGGACTTTGAGTCTACGGAATTCAGAAATTTCATGCTGGGATTAGAAAAGCAGCCCACAAAGTATAGTGTTATAATGTTGGTAAAGAACACAAATTGAGCAAGATTAGGTCTACATATGGAAGGAACAGCTGAGTAATATTGAAAGGAAAGTCATCCCTGTGACTTTCTTTTAGTATTAAGCTGGGGCAGTAAAATAAGGACATGGAGAGTAAGCACGTGATGCTGTCAGGGCTCTGAGGCCTTAATGACCCTGACTTGTACATCATACAATATATTATGTCATGTAATTCTGTACCATGCACATATTGTTTTTTTCATCCGTTCTTGTTCAGGACACAGAATAAGAATTATTTCCTCAACAGTACATTCAGATATGGAATATGATGTGGAATACTCCATTATTCCTCACTAAAATCAATTTCTCTTATAACTATTTCAATATATTTATTTTGATATTCATGTCTTTCTAAAATAAAAAATTACTGAATATACTTAAATATATCTATATACACATATATGTATGTACGTGTATGTAGGATTTTCACTCTCCAGCCAAGAGATGGAGATGCAAAGACAACAGGAAACTAGACCTTTTTCTATTAATTACCTCACTTAAGTATGAAGGCCGCATTCCATACTCTGTGGCTGTGGTACCTATAGACATACGTACTGCATATGCTTATGAGCTTATCTGGCTTGTGTAGTGACAGTTAAGGAGTCATAATACGGTTTTATTGAAAGGAGGAAAAAAAAGCAGGGAAGGCAGGTTGAGCTCTGTACTGCTACTGCTGCTCGTTTATCACGCGTACTTCAGTCTTCTAACTTAAATGCCAGCCTGCAATGGCAAAACTGAAGCTATGTCGCACTTCATGTATTTTCATGTAACAGCCTCTTTCTGCCAAAGATAACTGCTTTTGTTTGGTAATGCATTCATATGCTCTCCTTAACTGTGAGACCAAGTGCTTTGTTCTAGTTGCGCAACTATTTTGATGAGGTTAGCACTCAATATCCAAATAAATCAGTGTCTTTCAGCTTCTCTTTCCTTTTTGTTTTGCCTGCTTTTTTTTCCTCACAGGTACTACTTAAAAAATAAAAAATAAAAAAAAATGTTTTCCACTGACCTTGCCACACTTAATATTGTCCTGCTGTCTCCTTAGTGATTTTGTTTATTAACCTAGGAAATGTTTTAGCTTTCATGCAAATGAAAATGCCCCTGTTCATGAATCGTTTTTTTTTCACACTGTGAAGCATTTCAGTAATAAAGACTGAAATTACCCTGTTTCTGCAAGTAAGTTAAAGATTTGTGTGAGTTGCACTATTAGGATGTAGTACCCAAATACTGTTTGTGATTTTCCTGCACCTTGTCTTATTTATCTTTCTTTTTTGACTCAATATTTCCTTCATCTTTTTGAATTTGTAACTGATGATAGAAAATCACTGGCTTGCTTTGCTGATACTCTAATAACTTGAAAGATGCACAGTATCAACTTTGAGAACTTAATCACAAAAGACCTCCAGGAAGAATGTCATTCTTTTTCTGTATGTAAAAAATTCTGTGTAAAAGTCAAAAGGACTCTTCTATATAACAGGATATAACAATAAAATAAACGTAACTTTTGTCTCAATAAGTGATTAATATATTTTCTTGTAATCTCTCTAAACACATACTTAACCTTATGAGCATTGGCTTCAGATGTGAGTGCTTACCATCAATACAGTGGATCATGTAAGTAGGTCCATTCAAGAGTAGGAATGTAAATAGAGAAGTTAAGCACTGATTCAGGATTCAAGGCACCTGAAGAAGTAGGAAAAAAAAAACACAATAAAAACCTCAGGGAAAAGTAAGGCTAGAAAGCAGAGAATGAAACAACTCACATGAATGAAGTAATATTAAACTACTAAAACCAGTTAGAATTAGGAGAAATTAATTTTAGAAAGAATACCAAGGACTGTATTTTAAAAGCACCAGTGGGAAGTATTTAACTGGTTTTGAAGTAGTATATGATCCCCAATGTTTTTAGTATTTTGAAGAGGGATTCATGAAATATAGATTTCTAAACCTGATACAGAATAACTTCCAACTCATCATTTTTTCCTTTTCATCAAGTCTTCCAGTTTCATCAGACTCAAAAATATATGAAGTGTCTGTTGCCACCTTAGAATTTGATATAATTGCCTTGGCGTGTTGAATAAATAAATATTTCTCATGGGAGTTGAGGTAACCATAAAAAAAAAAGAAAAAAGATTATTTTTAATCATAGAGAATGATAGGATTTTTTTTTTTAAGTCAAGTCATGGATAGTTACTTAGTACTTTAGGTTATCAGGAACTTTTCTAACTCTTATATTAAATTCATAAAAGAGATACCCGGAGCAGTACCTTTAAAAAAAAAAAAAAGGTGAAGGGTTATGGGTGTTAATATGTATTTACTTTCTGGTTTGATTCTGAAATGTGATCCTGAGCTATCTCTGAAATTTAAATGCTCGGGAATAATACTAGCTTAGAACCTCCTCTAAGGTGAATCTATATGGAGCCTAGAAATGAGAAAGTATGGCTTATGCTCACATCGTTCTTACCTCTTCCTATCTGTGTGTGGCAACTGGTAAAGAAAGACTATATTGTGATGGTTTGTATATTCGTAACTTTGGCTATCCTAGATCAAAGAGAGTATTTGTCTATATAAAAAGATACTTTACATGATACATAACCCAGTTTACTCTCACAGAAGTTCTGACTTGAGGAAAGCGATCAGAAGTGGAAATAAGTACTTTTTAAGCATTTTGTATACTTTTAAGTTTTACAATAAAAAAAAAAAGAGAACATCCAGTCAAGTGAAACAGCAGAACCTGTGGAAGATGTACACACTGACACACAGCCAATTAACATACATCTGTACAATTACCCAGCCAGGCAGGAGGGAATGAAAACCCTTTAATCCTATTAAGAGTACATAAGATAGTACTTTGCATTTCAATTAAAAAGTAAATAAAAAGATTTCTAAATGCTACTGCACTCCTGAAATAGGAAATTAATGAAGTGAAAACCTGAAAGCGGAGTAAAGATCATCTTCTCCTGTCCTGCCACATAGCAAAGTTTAAGGCTTTGTCTTTGAATTCTTCAAAATTAAAAAAAAAAATTTTTTTTTTTCTTCCCTAAAAGAAAGTTTAGAGAAAGATTTTGATGTTGTCTGCTTTCTAAATACCAGCTCTTACTCTGAGAAATTCTTTTCAGGAGCAGTTTTATTTCTGAAGGAGCCTAGCACCTGTATTTCCATAAGATATTAAGAAACCAATACAGCAATTTAAAAATGAATTATCCTGCTCATGCTTCTAGTCATTCTGATTTCTTTATATATATTTTTTTTAAACTAGGAAATCAGACCTTTCTATAATGAGCAACAGTTCCTCAAGCTTTGATTGAAGGTCATGGTGGGCATTGTGTATTGAGTATTCATGGTAGGTTTCCTTGCATTATGTGCTTTGTCACTGCTCTTAACTCACCTACATTACAGTAAGTTGCTCTAGGAAAAATCACCTTCTTATTATCATTTGATATGAAAACCTGAAAACCTAATTAAAAGAAAAGTTGTTACAATAATCCATGACAGATTTTCAAGGCTATTCACAAAATTGGTATGTGCTGATTCATGATAATAAAGAAAATTCATTCCTTTGTCTGCTCTTCTATGACCTTATATGAGCAATGATCTACAGTCATACTTGTAAAAGAGAAGCAAAACTATCTTGCTGAGCATGTAAACTAGAATTATTATTTGTTTTTCTAAGAGAAAATGTAGTTTCTTATATATATATATATACACACACTTCCTGATTATTATAATATTAATAAAATAATTTGTTTTCTCTTTGGAAAATATAATTCAGATGCCATTATACATACATATGTGTATTCATACATGCACGCACACACACACACATTTATATATGTAAACACAAATGAGAATGTAGAAGGTTATATGATATATGACTATTTTGTATGTATGTATATATAAGATTTAAATAAATATTATAAATTTAACTTCAAGATTTTCTTTTAAATGTGTTATAACAAGCAGATTTACTAAAATAGTATTTCTGTAGTATGGTTCCTATCTGAATTTTTTCTGAGAAAGAAAAGAATTATAGAAGTTAGTATTAGTCGAGACATTTGTACGTTTATTAATTCTTATGCAATGAAAAAATATATAAATGCATATATAAAAATATATAAATACTTCTATACTAAGCACAGAGATTAAAAAATAACAATAGCCCTAGATCTGTGAGATCTGTGGGGGAAAAAGAGGGCAACTGAATTTCCTAATTGGTATTCAGAATCAAATGCTCATCAATTTTATTAATAGTCAGCTTTCCAAGGTGATATTGTTGAGGAAAGAAACTAAGGTATCATTCTAAAGAGAATGATTTGTAAAGTGCTAAGATATGTTAATTGGCATCATATCTTCATTTTTTCATTTAAATATCTTAAAGAATAATATGTTTTAAACTTAATTCTTTGAGTGGTAATATTAAGGCTTCAAGTGACCTTATATTTCTTGGATAGTCAAATTCAATGCAACTGGAAATATGGTAATGAAATATTATTCGAAAACTATGGAGAGATATTATTAAAAAGTTACCTCTAGGATTATTTTTATCATGTTAAGTCTTATAATTCCTGTACTTATGTACTTAAAAGCCTGTGCTTATGATATAATTGCCAGGCCGTGGGAATTCTATTCCAAACATGTAAACTAATTTAATTTCAGAAAGGGTACACTCTTCTGCTGGGTTTTTAATTTGTAGAGGTTGTAGAGATAAATTTCATAGCACATAACACACACATATATATATATAAAGCACAGTCCTATAAACAATAAAAGGAAAGTGTTTCATAGCATTTAATAGTAATATTGAACAGAATTGAACAGAATTAACTCAAATTATTGTTACAGTTAGGGTAATTTGGACTGATTGAAATTGTGGTTCCATTTATTTATTTGCAGTGTCAAAATAGGTATGAATTTGTCTCCTTTTTGGAAATAAAGAATTCTTTCCTTTTCTTTCTTAACAGAAACAAGAGCCATTACAGTTACAAAGAAACTATTAAAGACAGGCTAATAAAACTTACAGATTTTGTCAATAGCATTGTGGTATTAAATGCAACGGCCAAGGATTATCTATTGGGAGGAACGGGTGCAGGTGTTTTGCTTGTAAGAAGTCTGTGATACCCTGTGGTGAGAATCCTCTTGGAAGAAGGGGGAAAGGCGAGTTATTTTGCATTTTGCACATGGCAGGTAATTGTCTGCTTCACTGGCATTCTGGTACTGTGAATATTGCCAGGCATGGATTTCATTCCTCCGTGTGCATATGGAGCAATGAAGGCTTCTGATTCTCAAAGCATCTTCACTAGGTATTTCTCCTTAATTTAACTTCTTATTCAGATTCTGTCTTATTTCGGTGCTCAACATTCCTAAAAAAACCAAAATGTTATTTTTATTATTATTATTTTCCTCCATAGAACTGCTGTTCAGACTACTGATGTGTGGTTGGGTCTGATTTCCCAGGTGACTAAGTCAAAAATATTTATTGTAAACAGAATAAATAATTTATGCTGACACAAAGGCATATTTACTAGCTTCCACTCCTATTTTGACAAATATCCTTCTGGTATTTATCTGCTCATATCATATAAATGCTCCATTGCTAAATAAATATAAATATTAAAACAGTGTAAATATGTCAAAAGAAAGAATAGCCCATATATTGCAAATAGATAAATGTGAGCTTAAAACCCAAGCACCTTCGGAAGTAAAAGTTCTGCCCAATTTTCATAACTAATACCTGAAAGAAGCAAAAGTTTAACTGTTTCTTTTTCCTCTCCATGAAGAAAGACAGTGTTTTCCTTTTTAAGAATAGTCCTATTCCTGCTTTGTCTTCTTCAACTCCTTCCTGTATATCTTCCTATCTCTCTGCTATTATCTTTTAGATGTTCTGACTTCAGTTTAACCTTAACAAAATTAAACTTCTCATGCTTCCTCAAAGCAAGGAAGCAAACAAGATGACCAAACAGCAAAGCAGAAGCCCAAACAGACAATCCTGAACTTCCCTCATGGCACTGCTGACAAAACTCACCTCTTCTTGTCACTCTAGATCATAGCATAGAGTTCATTTCTTTTTCTTGCCATACACATTCAGATTACAGATTACATGCAGTTACCTGTTGTTGGTGGTAGTGATGGTGTTTTTTTTTTTTTTTTGTAATTTTCTCAAATTCCATTAATATGAATCCTTGTTCCATATTCAAAACAACTGGGCAGTGTAGTTTTGCTACAAGAGTACAGCTGAATGAAGTAGGTGGACTGTTAATTAAATGAGATACTGGAGCAGATTTTTTGACTCAAAGATTTCTGGCTTTTGGTTCACTCTGTTCAAAAAAAAAGAGGGGAGAGGGGGCTATCTTCTGTAAGAAAAATCATTTTGAAGCAGTTCCATTATTATAGACAAATCACTCTGCTTGTGAGTTTAGCCTTGTTAGCCATCACTGATTGCATCACCCCTTATTTAACAATTTAATTGATGTCATTTTCCCTTCCCTTGTTTTTTTAGCAAAGCTAAAATAGTCACCTCTTTTTCCTTTTCCACCTCCAAGGTTTCATCATGTCAGTTCTCCTGTCATCACAATGTGGGCACACAGTGACTGCAGAAAGGGAAAAAAGAAAAAAGTATAGGGGAGGATAACACTTGCAATTAAGATTCTCAACCTATACTTAACTGGAAATGGAGGAAAGTGTAGACTCTTATCTTTGCAGAGATTCTTCCCAGCTCACTTTAAGTTACAATCTGAAGCCAAAGGCATCACCTGTTGTTCTTGGATGCATACACATTAACACGACCACAGTACACACAAAGATATACATGAAAATAAATAATGAGAACCCAGAACAATTTCATGTTCTTAGTGGTTTTAAACACATTGGGAAGGTGAAGGGTGACACTTCACTGTGGAAACCGTGATTACTTCCAGAGAGTAACAATTTGCAATAGAGATAGTCCAGAGGCTTCCCTTAATTTTTAACGGATTACATAGAATCCATCATTACTTAATACTCCAGAATTGCAAGTAATATTCTGAACCTCATAGTACAGACTGCAGAGACAGAATAATAAGATAATTAGGACAAATTAATAGATCTTAGCAGATGTACATATAATATTTTCTATTACATTTAAGAAGAACTTCTGTTCATGTTTTATATATGTATATATTAACATATACATAGACTTTGTGGGTTTTTTGTTGTTTTGTTTGTTTTTCCATCTAAATTATATATTTACTTATAGAGTAGCAAATGGTGTTATGGTCAGAAATATAGTCCTGCACCATATTTACAGATATATCCAAATGTCCTAGAGCTGCACTTCCGTCAGACGGAGAAGTCTTAATCGGTCTAGACCTGACAATGACCTCAGAGTGACTACGACATTAGTCATTAAGTCAGTTCTTTTTCTTCTTCTCCAAGTTAAGATATTGGTGCTGTGAGATGAAGATTTAAGAATATTAAGAGTCTATATTAAGGCTGCTATGCCTTTTTTTCAGATGTATTTTGTGTAGTTTAAAAATGAATTTAAACAATGAAACATCTAGAAACAAAAAGAAAGGAAAATATCTGCTCCAGATCTCTTATTCCACACCTCTATTCCCCTCATAATATACCATGTCAAAGAAATGAGACTATCAATTTTGGAAATGGAATGAGGATGTGGAAGTATTCTAGCATGAATATGAAAGAGGACATATATTCCACTGTCATGGTTTTATCATTGTGACCTTGGAAGAGTATTTTAATGGGCTGATGTCTCAGGCCAACTTGCTTACATAGAGGTAGAGTTGAAAGAGGGAAATTTTTCTCCATGTGAAATTTCACTATCATCTGTCAGAACTGTTTGGAGTTCTCCATTCTGAAGAGATTAATAAATCCAATGTTTCAATTTAAAAAGCTAAAATTTATTATCCCTGACTTTATGAGATTGCTAAAGGTAAGAAAAAATCCAAGTCAATAGTATAAAAGGAATTCTGTGAAATGATAGGAAAAGTTCAATCACATTTGGTTTAAATGCTTATTTGTACAATAGTAGGAAAAATATAGATTATTTATTCTGAAAAGAAAACAAAAAGTATTTGTTTAGTATTTGAGGAAGGAGGAAATGCTGACAGGGATTATGTACTACAGCTCCAAATCTTATAGACCGGCTGACTTGTCGATCCTTTGTAAAACTTTCCTGTATAAATGAGGCCTCACTCGCTACGCATTGCCCTTAATATTTACTAGGAAATTTCCTCAAATTTGAGTTCCATTTTCCATTTTTTTCTGTGACATCAACTTAAAGCTAGCCTAGACAAAGGTAATTCTACTGGTGATGATGATTAAAAAAAAAATCAGTTATGAAGATACCCAAACTAAATGTAATTGTAGAAATTTGCCTTAAAAGTTGTAGATAAACACTGCTAAGGTATCTTCTAGGAGTTGTTTTATCTACTAAAAAAATAGCCAATGTATTTATTTTCTAGTCTTCTCTTGATTGTTTTATGGTTTTTCAGACCTGTATGCGAGCCCTGTATGTGCCCTAGTTTTCTTGTTCTTACAAACTAGAAACAATGGTTTGTCTTTTCAGGATGACCATCTATTGATCTATATATGATGATCTATATATTAGGCAATTTTAAGAAAAAAAAAAAGAAAAATTCATGTTTAGTACAAAAAAATCTCCTAATATGTATATATATATTTATATAAAATCCTGCCACCTAGCTTTTTTTCTCTAGTGTTATAATCACCCTTACAGTTTTCCTCTTACTTCTAAGCTTGATGGTGCTTCATCAAACAGAATGAGGTAGAGGAGGTTATGGTAAGTGTACAGCTCCCAGATATCCTTACTAGGAGGATTTTGATTTTGTCCAACATCCAAATGATTTTCATCACAATTGTTTAAAAAGAAGTCAGATATAATATGTGTAAGCTCATAACTCCCTAAATCAGCCCAGCAACCTCAGGCTTTGGTTTTCACAGTCCTCTGATAAAGCTATGTAGTTGTTTCACGCATTCAGGTTATTTCTGAGGTGTTTTTTTTTTCAAGTTATTTTTGAGCCTTGAAGATTCTTTAAAAAAATAACCTCTAGGTTGTTTAGAAATGTTATTCATGATAATATAGTTCTTTATGTGAATTATTATTGTGTCTTTTCATGGTGAATAGTTCTATTTACATGTATTAAAATGTACTGTTTTTCCAAAAAGCTTCTTTTAAATTTTATTTTTCTATGCTTCTTTCTGGAAGACAATTCAAACTACTTTAACAAAACAATAGGTAGAAGCATTTTTCAAATATCTGAATTAACTGACTCAGTGAAGGTTATGAGTGAGATTCTGTTAATCATGGTGAGCAAAGCCTCTACATTTTAATTTAGCTCATACCGTTTTTCTACTTAAATATCTAAATGACTATAAAATGAATCTACAAAAGAAGTTAAACCTATTTCTGTTAAGTTTCTAAATTGTAATCTGAATTAAAATTGAGAAGAATGAAAAGCAAAATATAATAATGCTATTTAAACAGAAAAAAGGTTAATTGACATTATCCAGTGTATCAAAATTCACCACTATGTTTAATAGTAGCCTACAAAATGATGAAATGCTAATTTAATTTCAGATCACCATCATCACAAAATTTGGAAATCATAAAAAAATCTGGAGTATATAAAATCTATTAATATTATTAGAAAACTTGAGTGTGGATTGTTGGTTCCTGAGTTGTTCATTAAATTAGATATTCCTGATGAAATATTGTTGCCAGGATTATTTAATTTGAGGTTCTTGCTTAGAAATGGAAAGTAGAATGTGCAATCAACTGGACTGCACAGCTTTTTATTAACGTGTGTGTGTTTATGTGTGTTTGTGCTCTAAGATTTGAAGATTTTGAAAACATAATTCAGATCACTTTGAAAGGAATCATATAATGATTCATCTCAAATATCAAGAATTTCCTTTCCAATAGCAGAGTCAGTTACTAGCAGGACTTGTCCAGGAGTGCTTTTGCAGAATGCTGTTAGAAAATTACCCTTTCCACAGAGTTGCATGCAATCCATTTTAAGGATGTCAGTCTATACAAAATCAAAAAAGGTTTTACAACAATTACACTGAACCTTCTTAAATGTCTATGCGAATGTAGTGCTCCATCTCTATTCATTTTTTCAAGTGACCTTGTGATTTTTTTTTCAATCACTCCAGAGAAGATATAGTGTTTCTTTTACTTTGTAGCTGTTATTTATTGATTGATTTTACCTTAGTCTCTAGGACCTCAGCCTGTGCCTTCTGGCCTAGCTTGTCATACCGATTTGAAATGGGAAGACAAACAACAATTTATGGTGCAAAAGAAGGTAGGGTTGTATACCTATTCAGGAGCCTGTGTCTTGGTTTGCATCTTTTTGACAGGAATTGTCACAGCAATTCCTTGATCTATATGTGAGAAGCACTCCAATTCCCAATGATACTATAAACTTTGATTAAAATTAATTCAATAACTTCATTAATTTAAAAACTTGTTTTTTTTTTTTTCATTTTATAATTACTTATGCATGCAGACCTTTCCCCCACTCCCTCCCTTAGGTGTCTGAACAAAAGCCAGTATCACTGTTCAAATGAGGAAAATTATTGATGTATGCCTGGCGTCTCCAGGATTAGTTCAAGTATGGTTGGGAGCTTCCATCAGTGCATATGATTTTTAATTAGCTAAATTATTAAATATTGTTATTTTTTATATATTTTGACTTAATAACTTAATTCTTATTAAGGTGGCTGGCAACATTTCATCTATTACTAAGTCAGCCATAGTTTACTGTGGGTTTTTGTATTCTCCACTATAGTGCTTGTTTAGCTGTACCTTTGCACATTTCCTGCTTCTGTTGCTTTAAGTAAAACAACACTAGTGCTATTTCTTCATCTCTTTTTTTAATTGTTATTATTATTTTGATGTTTACATCAATTTCACTGTTAAAGATTCAACAAATTGATGTCTATTAAGAGAGGAATGAAAGAAAGCTCTTATGAAAGAAAGAAAAATAAACAATTATAGCTCTTTGTCCATTTTGGAAGTTATATCTGTGAAATAGGACAGAAAAAAATATGTCCTTTCCTTTTTCCATGACTTTTAGTTTTAGAAAGACATACCAGGGAAAAGATTTTTCTCTGTTTTTTTTTTCTGTTCATTAAATGTCCCTCTAAATATCTCTTACTAACCACAGTTGTAAGGACTGGAAAGTGGATTTTAAAGTTTCCAAAATGTAGACATTTTTATGTTCTTCAGTTCTTCTGGCAGAAGGAATGCTAAGCTAGGGAATGTAGCAAGTGCTTTTTACAGTATCTCTTTTCAATGACATTTTATGAAGTAATTGTAAAAGCTGATTTATCAGTGCTCATGCCATGGAGTTCAGTGGACCTGGAACCACATTTGACTTTTCCTTTGAAAATTTTGTCCAGGGTATGTTTCTGGTTAATGTGATTTTGTCTGTGATTAGTACTCAACATTATGGTTATATATCTTCAAATATTCCCTGGAAAGTCCCTTTTCAAGTTCTTTATCTCGTTTGCTGTCAGATTCCTAGAGAGAAATCTATTTTGCTCATCTATAGACATATTTGCAAACTGATCAAGTTGAATCAAAACGGTTTGTACTGAGATTCATAAAATGGGTTGCTGAAATTTATATAGGGGAAAAAAAAGAAGACAAGCTTCTTTCATTTTGATGTCCTTGTGACTAGTGCAGATCTGCAGTGTAGAACTGTTGGATGCTTTTTAAGTTTTAATTCCTAAAACTGTCAAAAGCACTGGGTTTTTGTGGTTTGGAGAAGAATAAATATTTGCAAATAAATAGGAGAAAAATATTCTAACTTAATTTTACTAGTCTATACTGTAAAACTCTACCTTCATGATTGATTTTGACTATCCTATCAGATCAAAAGATAAAATTAAGCACTTGCTTTGTTTCAGGAGGCTTTTTTTTCATCAGGAGAGTTTAACGGCACCTTAAGCATGACACAAGAAGTATACTGATCCGATCCATAGTTCATAACAAATGTCTCTTTTGTTTTTTATGCACTAATTTCTTTCCTATGTTTCTGAAAAACATATGTGACTTCGGTGACATTAAAAATGTCTTAAACATTCTTCTGTTACCACTGAGTTCATTGATATGTGGTTGACAAATCTGAGGGAACATTATTTCCTAAACTTTGTTTTCAGACAAATTAAAATATCACTCAGCAACATGATACATAGCTTCAAAATCTCTTAGGTTGTATTTTAAAAGCCACTATTCCAAAAGAAATAATATCAAGAAAAAAAAATCTCTTCTGTGATTGCTGTAATTGCTAATTATAAAATAGCCACAGTTTAATGATCAAGACAAACTTATCTCTTTGTTTATGTCATTAAATCTTATCTTACCAGTGCTTCAAATGGCTTATTTTCATACAGACTTCTAAAGCTATAATTAATTCTAATTTTCTCTATTTTTGATAAAATCACTCATATCCTGTACCCTTTTGAATATTATTAATGTCTATTCTAATTCTCTTTTTTATCTCTGTATCGATTATTTACAGTATCCTTGTATTCTGCAAATTCTCCCTTAGAGATCTCACTTGCTGATATGGATTTAACCTCCAATTTAACCAAGTTAATCTAAAATTTATCAATCTTTCTTATTCCTCATGCTCATTCTCATATTTTATTCCTCTTGAGAATCTCTGTCCCAGAAGGCCAACATGGCCTAATTTTATTTCTGAAACTTTAACTTCTTTGCTGGCATTCTCATCTAGTCTACAGGTTATTATGCTAATGGCATCCTCTTTCTACTTACTGTCTTGATCATGTCACCTGTTTTTTCAAGGTTGTATCACTGTTTTTGCTAATGCTTTACTGGCTAACATTTATTATTCTTAGAAGCTCTTGAATTCAACCATTATGTAAAGTATGGTAGTTCTTGTTTGCGTCAAACCTGCATCTGTGAAGAGCTGCCAAAGCAAGCAGTTGTCTGTGTGCTACAAAAAATTGTGATAGTTCTGTGATCCTCAAAAGCCATTCTAAATATTCCTGCACCCACTCTTTTCTGTCTTTCAGAAGGCCTTGTCTTAAAGAGCCTTCCCTTAGTTTTTGAATATTTCCAAATAGCATATTTTCAGTCTTGCTTATGAGATAAAAATGTATATCAGTACATGCAATATATACATAATCAAAGTTTGAAAGCTAAATTAAGTTGATCTTTGCAGTGTTGTCTTCTTTACTGCATGATTGATTAAGTTGCCGCTTTCTTCTAAAGTTGTCACTTGCAGCATTCCACTATATTTTAATTACATGAAATCTAAATGTTCTTAAGCAACAGACTTGATCATCATTATTATTAATTAATGGGCATCTTGTGGAAAATCTAAAATGAGACAGTAATTTGTTTGCCTTTCAGGATCATTCTAACATAGCTAGTTCAGATGAATGCTGCTGGGAAGGTCAATCATTTTTGATGCACATAGTAAGGATGCTTTTATTACTACATGGTGTGCTTAGCTGGAATGTCAGTGGATCATATTGGCTTGCCATTCTGCTGAGGAATAGGACACAGTGACAAAGAGATTAATTCACAGTATCTGTGAGATGAAGCAAAAGGGGAGCCTTATCCCCTTAATCTTATGCATGAAAGCACTGGATGGATTGTCATTTTGATCCTCCAGCCTGAGGATACTGAAATCTTCAACATCCCCAATTGTTGTACATACATAATCATTTGTCCATCAATATGCATTATAACCATCTGCTTAGATGGCGTTATTCCTGCTCACAAGATGATATGACAGTTAACTAGGCTACAAATGCTAGTTCAGTTGCTTGGCAGCCTTAAACTCCACAAGTGCCTTTTTATTTTTTTTTATTTTTTTGCTGGAAGCAGCATCACATTAACCTCCAGACTTTATCACGTCAGTCCCATCTGTTCAAAACTGCATGCCAAAACTGTAACATAACAGAACCACTAGTAAACACCTCGGTATCCAAAAGGCTGCATGTGCAGGACATCAAAATGCGTAACAGGTTACATTAAACAATTGCTTATATGCACTTTATAAGTAACACCTCACGGCAAAAAGGATGCCAGAAGATCAGGGTAAGCTAAACAGAGATAAGCTCATACAGTATCAAATGGGATGTACTCGGTGCTTCGTTCCTGACATGGAAGCAAAACAGCACAAAGAATCCCGACTGACTGTTGGCACTTGATTGCTACAGAATTAAAAATCAGTGTTTAGAATATCTCTTCAATAGATTTTATTCTGAGGCCATGCCTGTTTTAGATACGCCTTTCTTTTTCTTTTTTTTCTTTTTCTTTCTTTCTTTCTCTGTCTCTCTGTCTCTTTCTCTCTTTCTTTCTTTCCTTCTTTCCTTCCTTCCTGAGGTCATTTTATTTTTTAACATTCTACCGAAAATTTTAAAATATTTTT
>JAUBNY010000252.1:644678-658702 GCA_032275445.1 Crypturellus soui | reverse complement strand
CATGAAATATATTGAATAGGAAACATATACTTCTTTGATCAAAGTGATGATAAAGAGGCAAAAAAAAAATCCAGAATCATTTGGAGTAGAATACAAAGAATCTGTCAAGGTTACCTGCTATTTGGAATTGTCTGGATTGTGGAATATTTTTGAAGCAGTTTTATCATATGCTCCAAGGGAGATCTGGTAGTGTGAGGAATAGAAGAATGGGCTGGAGCATCTAATACATGTTTGTGAGTTCCTGTATGAAAACATAAGTTTTGTGATCATATACACATTTAAAAATAGTTTAAGAAAAGAGTATTACAGAAAGTATTATTAATGTGTTTTCTCTTCTGGCCTTTAAGGTTTCCCTTGCAAAAATTAGTGCAAACCTGGGGATTGTCTAAAATATACTAGAAGATAGTAATATCAGGATGAAGAGAAATACAGAAGATTTAATATCTTTAATATCTTTTTAAACTAAAGATTCTAGTTTAGCAAACCTGTGACTGCCTCTTGTGGATCATGCATAAGCAAGTCTTTCAAACTCACTTTCTGGAGCCTTGGAAATCATTAAAAATGCAAAATTAGAATGCAAAAGTTATTTGGAAGATCATGCTACTTGTGGATTTAATAGGCAGAATTGATTTTTTATTACTGTGTTTAGACACCTATTTTTTGATTTATTTTTCTGCTTATTTGTAAAAATGATGCATTTCTTTATTGATCTGTTGTTTCCATCTCACAAACCTGTTCAGTCATAGAGAGATTCAGGATAAACAGGTGCTTAAAACTGTGAATGTAAGTGAATT
This sequence comes from Crypturellus soui, assembly GCA_032275445.1. Lineage (NCBI taxonomy): Eukaryota > Metazoa > Chordata > Aves > Tinamiformes > Tinamidae > Crypturellus > Crypturellus soui. The sequence continues at coordinate 657,908 of JAUBNY010000252.1, read as the reverse complement.
GATAAGAACAGATTAGACTTGTATTTTTTTAAATTCTAATTCTTCACTGATCTGAGATGAATACACTCGTCTTGCAACAGTCCATTTTTAGTAGGACTTTGACTGTAGCATATCCTCCAGATGTAGAGGTTGTATTTCATTATAGAAGGGAACAAATCCAAGAGCTGTTGTAGAAAGCTGACTTTCTATTAACAGCATTGTAAATCAACAACAAAGGCTTATCTAACTTCTTAATAAAGGTATGGAAAGACTCATAATACACAGATTTTTCCAAGTTTTTATCTCCCACTTTCCAGTACCTCATGCCATGACTATAGCTTTGGAATCAACAAGATCTTGGCTGTAGCTCTTATGTGCTAAAGAAATTGAAATCCTCTCTCATATCTTACATCATATTCCCACAGGTATGTCTTGGTATGAGTCTTTCCACTATGAGATTTTGTACTTTGCACACTTTACACTATCTAAAATTAGAAAATCTTCATTTCACCTCTGGGAAACAGTGTAATTAGAAATCTTCAATAAAAAAAGATCTACAGTATAACTATCAGGCATATTCTTGTGTTGAAAATGGTAAGTGTGTGAGCACTGGTGATGTTCTGACAGTTTTTATTTTTTTTAAGGATCATTGATGTGCATGAACAACATATTTTTTACCCATCACTTCTGCTTTTATATTTAGATATATACGCATGTATATCTGTATGCATGTGTACATTACAAGAAAGTTTTATTTTATAAATATTTACTCTTTTAAAGCACTTTCTGTCTTAGATCAGTGTTGATTTTCTTTGGCATTTCAACCTAAAGGATGATTTCTCAAAATTAGGGAGAGGTAAGTGCTTACAGTGCAGTGTAGTATCAAAAATCATGCAAAGAGTTCATACACAAGTACATTTCAATATGTACAATGAAATAATCTAGATTTCTAGCTGGGTTATAAGAAGGTAGGCAGTTCAAGAATTCAAGGTGATACTTGACATTGTTTCCTTGACAGTGAAGGACAAACGGTTTTGTTTTGTTTGTTATTATTAATGGCTGCAACACTTCTAGTGTTCACTGACGAGACTAAAAGGTTAATGTACTGGCATGAAGCAAAAGAGCACACTGTAAACTGAGTATGAAAAATACTTCTGCAATGATGTGAACTGATTCCTTTCATAAAGCCATACATCAGAAAGCAGACATTTGCTTCTGTACCAGATTAGCATGGATCCATATTCTACATAAACTAATTGATAAATCTCAGTTTAATTGACATCCAGACAACAGAGACAGAAAGTGCCTTTCTGGAAATTGTTGAAGTCTCATATCCAAACGACCTTCAGCCTCAGACAGAGGTTCTGCAAATATGATGTGAATTTATTATGGTCTTCGGCATTTATTCAAAGGGACACAGTGAACAATAAAGTCAAAAGAAATAAGCTTATCCATCTTCTCCACACTGTCAAAAAAAAAAAAAAGCAAACCCAAAACTAACGCCATAACTTGTAATCTCTTACTGCTTTGGTTTGCAAATTCCTTCATGTCAGGCATATTATAAAATAATCACATGATTTTGAAATAACAAATAGTACCCATACTAATCATATTCCAGTGTCAGTTTGTAAAGTCTTAATGGAATTAGAAACTGTATAACCTGGAAACAGAACCGTCTTTTCCCCACAAAACTTATTCATTTCCTCTCCAAAAAGCCCACATGTATACTTATTAAATTAATTACCTTAAGTATACATTTTTTAAAAAAAACTTTACATATGGTTTTGTACCTGGATCCCTGCAAATACACAAGCAGGACCATGGAGTTAAATTGAAAAGTAACTGTATGCCATCCAAGAAAGTAGCGTGAAAGCTAGAGGAATAAGTAATGTTTGTTTCTTCTTAACCATGAGAATTGATTTATGTTTACCATCTTCAGTTCTCTTTACAAACTTTGTCATGAAAACAAGTCACAGAATTTGAATGTAGGTTTTGCTGATGCAACTTGCAATACGGAACTGCAAAGCTTCGCCTTCTTACATCTTCTGTAGTGTTCATTCTCTCCTTTTTCCTCAGCTGAGTCGGCTTATGTCAAAGCAGTTGAGCTGTTGTCCACACTCTTCTTTTTCCAGTGGTTTCTTCACCATCTCTCTCGTTGACTGCTACTTAACAGGCAGATCATATGAAGGGTTTAAAAAATAAAAGGGGAAAGAAAAGAGAGTTCTGAAAGAACTAATTGGCTATGTATCGTGTTCTCATTTTAAGGGGATTAGAGAGCCTAAAACTGTATCATTTCTTATCAGAAATTGGCAATAAGAACTTATTATTGCTTTCCAGTCAACCATCTCCAGATAAGTCCAGATCTTAAAAAAAATGTCAGTTAGCTTGGGAGACTCATTTGAAATTGGTAAGATTCATTTTATATGCATCTTCAATTATTATTTTCATTTGAATCATGTTAAGGGCATGGTTAGGTTCTTTAACCATTGAACGCCTATGCAACAATTTATAGATTATTGCACAGTGACAGATTATTTTATGCATTTTAAATGGTCCTTATGTGCATATCCTTTGGAAGTTATGGGGACACATATTTGACTAATTGCCTCTAAGTTTTAAGGATAGCTGAAGGCTTGTCTCTGATGGATTTAAATAACACAAACATTCTCAGCAAAGCTGGTAATAAAGAATTAAAAGATAAACGCAAATACATGATGACTGAAGAGCTAAACATGGTCTGTTCAGTTCATTTAAAAGGACTGTTATAAATAGATACTGTATACATTAATAAAATGGTAGATTCTAATCTTTATGTATAAGAAGTCAGCTTACCTAGTTTAGGAGCTGCTAATATCTGTAATAAGAATCTTAATCTGCACCAGACTTGTTCTAAAAACATGTTGTCATATCCTATAAAATGGTATATGAGAAATTAATGCATTTACCTCTATATTATTCTTGAGGAAGACAATTATGAAGGTATTTTTTGATACAGATAATTTATTTTAGGATCCCTTCCTAATATTTTTTTTTTCTTCAAAGACAGAATTCTAAAAATAGAGTAAATAGAACGTAAAAACATCTCAAGAAACAATTTAATCCTTCCCCAGCTCCAAAGTAGCATCAGCTGTCCCTAAATCTTCCATGTTTGGGCATTTCTTTTAATTCAGGTTCTCCACCATCACTTCCATCTTTTCCAGCAGTTTCCATGTGAGACAGCAGTCAATGAATCCTCAAAACATTGGGCTCCTTTTGCCCATGTTGTAAACCCACAGCATTGCTATTAGCTTCCAAGGAATTCTCCTATCAGGAAACTGCCAGAACACCTCTCCCACTTAATGACTTTCTTGGCAGCAAAATACTGATCACAGACCTTAGAAAGGTAGGTTGTCACTGTAGCATATCTCATCCTCTATGTTTATAGTCGAAGAAGAAACTAGCTCTTATTTTATATTGCTTTACAGCCACTGAAGATCTTTACCACTCTTCATATTGCCTCCTAAAGCTACCTCTCTGGGACTGCCTTTCTTGATGTGCTTTCTACCATCTGAAAAACCTTACCAAAGCAAAAAAAAAAAGTTATTGCAGTCAAATCTAAAAGCTGGTGGAGAAGTTTTCTGAGGTGTGAATTTAGAGAAATGTTGCAAAGGATTTAAACATCTCACTATTGTTTTAAACTTGATATGATCTGGGACACAATTCTCTACTGAATCCTTAAAAATCACAATGATGACATTGCCTCCGAGAAAGATTTTAATGTGGTCTGCATATTTCCTGTAATGATCTGTGATGCTCTTGAAAGTGTTATTTTTACCTTACTCCAGTTCAAAGAAGGCTCAAATATGTAGCAAGAAGAACACTGGTGTGAGAAAAAGGAAAAGCATCAGCATTACTCTGTGTCCAGATGAGAAACAGAAAGTTTCTAAAATCTTGCTTCTGAAACTCTCTATAGCTTTCTTTCCAAGAGCAGGAAAGTCAGCTTCTTTCTAAATTTCATCTGTCTTTTCAATAGAAGATTATCCTTCACTTAATATTCTAAGCCTTTGTTTTACAGAGTGGTTCTGGTCTACTTAAATGCCGTGTTGCTTTACTAAACTATCTACACATCACTGATGGACTAAATGATTCCTTATATTTAAAGTATTTCATGGACAAATACATCAGATCATTTGGTCCACTTTTGCCTTGGTAACTATTTTCTAGTCTTCTCTGGACTGAAAGAGGACAGTTGCAATCATGTTTTTTCTTAAAGATGGAGTTTCTTTTGTTCTGATCATTGAACATGTTGTTGGTCAAATGCTCAAAATCATGTAATAAATTTAATTTGTTAATTAGTTAATTTTAACTTTAAATATAGAAAGAGTAAAAGCAAATATGCTTTAAAATCTGACTGGTTAATAGTCAGTCCATGACAAAAAGAGAGATGACAAACTAAAAATAAATGTACATTTTCTCTTGCTTCTTCCCTGGACAGTCTTCCTTCCATATATTTTTGCAAACTTGCAAATCACACAAACAGAAACATTTCCTTGATTTTTAAAGTATTTATTTCTTTTAAATTAAAATATAACTACTGTTTGGATTATATTGATTTTTCTTCCTTCACTTGAAGGTCTCTTTCAGTATCTTACTATAGCAACAGTCGCATGAAAGTTGGATGATCCAGTTAATAGGAATTGTCCAGGTCATTGGAATATATATGGATTGTTGCTGACAAAGTAAACATTATAAATAAATAAATAAATATTTTTTTTAAAGAATCTTTTTTTTTTTGGAACTGATCTGGAACAAGCTCAGAGCTGGTGTGATCCTAGATAGTGGGATGGGGTGATCTTCTGGACTGAGGTATGCAAGTACTTACTTCAAATATGGCTCCACAGCTCAACCACTTGTTAAAAAACACAGGAGAAAGGTACCAAGGTCTACTTTCTTGGAGAAGAGTCTAAGAGTTTAGGTCCCCAAACCCAAGAAGCAGAAGACTTGTTCTGTACCCTCTGCATTGCCTGACTTGTTTGTGTCTGCCATTATGCTTTAATAAAGCACTTGCTGCAGTCTGATTTGTTCCTTCCAGAGAATTGTTACAGGTCAGGTGAGCTGTGTGAGAGGTGAGATAGTGTGGTTTGAGGAAGTGAGGATGATAGATACCTAACCTAACAGGAATCTAGTCCTCTACTCTTAGTTTTGAGGATGAAAATCTCTTTGGGTAGTCACTGGAGCACACCCTTGCAAAAGCAAGGATGATAGAAAGGGCCAAAACTTAAGTCTCATTTAGTTAACAAATATAGTTGCAGAGGCAAACCTGCAAAGCTGCATGAAGAATATATCAGTTGTCTTCGTTTTGTGTTAGTTTGTTTAAATGACTATTTATTGTGGCTTCTCGATCTAGTTTCAAATTATTTGTTTATCTGAAACAAGTGCAGACTTAAGCCGTCCTAACGCATTGTTTAAGGTGTCTTAAACTATACAATAAGACGAGTCTTAAAAAATGCATTTTTTCCCACCTGTCCTATTTTCTTTATTCATTATGTTTCTCCAAGTTTATCCAGACAGCTTTCCCAGTATATATCCTGTATAACTCAATGGAAGTCTAAGGAATGGTGTGGTTTAAAAAGATATGTTTCATAAGTTTTCTGCACTAGCTGGAACTAAAGAGAAAATGCCTAGTCTTACTGTAATATGTTCTGACAGTATTTTTTTCAAAAATAGAAAACTAAAAAAGGAACAGCATAAGAAAAATATGTTTACTGCTTTTATTAGCCACCATATATCTGGATTCTTGTTGTTTTTAAAAATCAAGCGAAACAAAAGGCAAAATTGAGAGTTCAGTGTTACTTAAAATGTGAAATATGATCAGTGAGATATCAATGCAGGACTTTATATCTCATAAAGCATTAGCATACAGTTCATATTGATTTTTTATAGCATGAAATTTATAGCAGGTGACTGTTGGACTTGAGCATGCCAATAGTCTGTCTTATGCCATCCTGACTACAGCACGTTAAGAAAACACTACTAGAAAAATGATAGCTGTTATAATCCTTTGAGCAACTATTCAATTTTATGTTCTTTGGACACTTAGAAAATTTGCTTTCAATCTCCTTCTCAAGAAAGAAAAGATATTCATAAATACAGGAGCATGCTGATATGATTTGGTTTTCTGTTTCTTACTACTTTTTTTCAAAGTCATTTAATTTTAAAGCAGTGATCTCATATATTTATTCCTGTGTGTGTGTTCAATAAACTAAAAATTTACATGAGCCAAAATATATTTAATTCAATTTTGGCATTTTGCATCACAGTGTTTTGGGTGATGTAATGCATTACCAATGCATTTAGCTGATGTGGAGATAAATATCTTTAAAATGTGCCAGAAATAATAATTACAAATCTGTTTTAGATCTGAAAGTCTGAATATTCTTTTGCTCTCCGCTAAGCATCATCTAGTTGTATGACAGGTTTTGTTTTTGCTCTAGCTCTTTTAGCATATAAAAGCAAGGAGTTCAGATTTATAAGTTGCTTTGCTGCAGCTTGTGCTTTTAAATGGTTTCTGTCTGTGATTGCTATGCATATGACCTGAGAGAAATCTAGTATCTCAAATGAAATAAGTTCCAAGTGTGAAAAAATGAAATAACATTGTAATTCAGTCTAAGAAACCTCTTCTTAAAATACAGAGATAGTAATCTAGAATTTTTTACGACATAATTATAGAGCCATTTTTAAGTTGTCATTTTTGCCTTGCCTTTTAATATAATTGTCTTCTTGCAGTTGCCAGCTATTGATTTATAGTCTACAAGAGGTTATTGTACAATATCAGATTACAGATTAACTTTTCTATACTACACAAATTACATCTCAGTCTCTTTATGGAAAAGCAGTCCTTACTCAAAATCAGAACAAAACCACAAGTAATTCAAAAAAACATATAAAGTGTGCCAATTCTGATTATTGAAGACAGACAAAATAACTGAAAAAACTCCCTATTTAAAAATTTCTCTTGGTTACATTTCATTTCATTTGAAGCTCACTTAAGAAAAACAAGTTTAAGTATGCATTTTTTCTGTGACACTGAATGAATCTAGGAACTCCATTTTATTCTAGCACATTAAACTGTAAATCAAAAATCCAGTGAAAGCTTTTAGTGTGTGTTCAGTGTAATGAAAAGTTATAGTGAAGTCCAAATGATACAACCGAGCACTAATGTAATCATTATAGATGGTACTAGGCTGAACTGTCATTGAAAAATGACAAGTGAAAAAAAAAAGTGAAAGGAAGATCTTGTACAAATATCCTGGAAAAAGACTTATTTTTCAAAATTTGTAACCACATAATTTAGGTTAACTTCCTGAATGTGCAGAGAATGCATATGTGACTATGGAAGTTAAAATATTTATCCAGTCATTTCTATACATCTATATTTAATTGATTTGTTAGCATGCTTTATTTTTTACCAGTGTACAGCTATTCTGAACTCTTTCACCTTTTATGTGGAAAGTATTCACATCTTCTGAGACCTCAGGCATTGGAAATGAACAGAAATTCTAACCTTGATTTCAGCTGGGCAGGATTTCACTGTGCAGTTAGAAAGACTTAAGTATTTTGTGACAGAAACTGCCTGCTAAAGTTAGAGTATAAACTGGTCTGATGAGAGACATCTTATCCACTTATAAAAAAACAAACAAAAAAAAACCAGTGTTTCCACAGTGTGTTATTTTGCAAATACTGATCTTCTGTCAGGACTGATCTGCTGGAGAGCAGCTACGAAGAGAAACACCTGAAGTCCTGGTAGACCACAATTTGACCATGAGCCAGCAATGAGCCCGTGTGGTACTAAGTACTAAGGGTAATGTTCTGAGTAAAAAACAGTGAATTTCTAAAGATACTTATGAAAAATGCAGATTTCATACACTTTTCATAATCTAGGAAGTTGTTAAGCAAAAGGAACCAAATCCCAAGCTTTTGCCTCACCATTTGTTCCAGACTGGCTATTATAATTTCAAGGCATTCCTACAGACATTTTTGATTTTTGTTTCTTAGAAAGCTCCCTTAGAGTCTTTGGGGGTATTTTGCTGTTCAGGTTTAGATCTTTCCTTTCATTTAGTGGAACTTCGTCACTGCCTTGATATTCTGTGTAATACATCCTATTCTAAGAAGTTCTTTGTCTTCTTATATTAAAAAATTGCTATTCTTAAATAAAATAGGATTTATTTAATTATGTCTCCCTGTACACCTGTATTTTGAGAACACATCTCCTTCTCATGAAGGATACTGATAAATTATATAGGCAGTGAACATATGCCACTTTTCGTAGCAAATTTAAGGATTTTCTTGACTATGTTTGAGGATAGATTTTCTACTTGTTTATGTGTTGACAGAACAATGTGCAGTTTCCTGATAAGTGCTGTATTGCAAATCAATATTAACCTGTCTTATACAGTCATCATCTCTAACATCTGTAGGGATAACATTAAAAAAAAGAGAAAAGGAGGGGAGAACTCAAGCTAAAAGGACGTGCTTATAATACAAAGATAAAAATAACTTCTACATTACTCAGAAGAAAAAAGTGTTTGTAAATTGGGAATTCATTTGGAAATGTTGTCTTTGTTATTTAGGTGAAGAAATGATACATTACTGATTATAAATATAATTATTAATTTTTAAACATCACATCTCTTTTTCATATACAAAAAAGACATATTCTCTAAAAAACATCCAGGTTCTAGTTTATCATTTATTAACAAAGATGGAGGTCTCAGTGTATGAATAGAAAAAAAATATTTTTTGAACACCATTCCAGAAAGGTACTAGTAGAAACTAACAGTGTGTAAAGGGATTATTGCCTTGTCATATAGAATATTAACATATAGACATTTGGTGTTTGTGTGGGAGAATTACACTCCAAATAGAAGATTCAATCTATGAAGCATGTAGTTGTGAGTGGCAGAATAAACAGTGAGAGACTTACTGAGCAATATTACTAAGCACAAACATCTGTACTTCTTTTCAGTAGTTTGAACCTTGCTACTGCTTGCTTAAGACTTTTGTCCAGCAACTAAAACACTAGTAGTCATTATGAAACTCACATTTGCACTATACTGGTTGGCCTGTACTCTTATTAATTAAGATGCCTGGGAGATGGACAGAGGACAGTATATGGCCATAATGAATGTGCATGTGTTTAATCAGGTGGAGCTGGATAGAGTGGTAGACTGAGAATTGCCAGTAAGACAATACACTTGATATGGGTACTTTCTAAGCTGACTAGCTTGCAAAGCAATATGAATAATACTTCAAAGACTTGTCTCTGCTTAAGAGAGAGTAGATGAAACTTGTTCTTCAGCAATCTACTTGGATATTCCTAATAGGTGCCAGATTCACTGAGTGTGCTTCAGATCTATAGCTCGTATGTGCAATAACAGAGAGAGTTAGGCTAAAACTATAGTAAATCATGACAGCCTCTTAAAAGAGGAGCTTTGGAAGAGTATTTGTGAGAAACGGAGATAACTCAGAGACATAACACTGCAAATATAATAACAATGTTTTATTTTCATGCTACACTCACATTTCATGTCTCTGAATGCTACTGGGTTATAAACCACCAGCAGTATGTAGCGTGCAGTGTATTTTCTTAGATGCAGCATTTGACTTTTATCATTTAATTCCTTTTAAAAAAATAAAGACATTAAGGGAATTATTCAAACAGTGTATTGATGTAATTACTGTGCCTCATCCATCATAGTTCTTAATTTAAGTTATATTTGTCGTTTCAAGTCAAGTTTTTCTCTTCCACTGCTGTGACCTAAATAGCTTGCTGCAATTTCAGATAGCCTTTTTGCAAGGCCATTGTAGTGATATCTTTGTACCCCTGTAGACCACAGTTCTATTTCCTCCCTTTCCTACTGATTGACCTTCACATAATGTAGTTCAAGACAGATTAGAATTTGTCTGGGGAATTTATTTTTCTATTACCCAATTTTCTTTATAAAAGAATTCTGTTTTGTTGGGGAGATAAAATCCCTTATCATTGATTTTTATCACAGTTAACTTCTTGTTAGAGATAGTAAAACACCAATCACCTTGCAGGCTATTTTAATAGCATGTAAGATTCAAATGAGCCCTCACCTTATTATTTACAGGCATGCCCTCATTCAAATTTTGGGTGAATACTAGTCTAATGCCTGTAAATCCTACATAAATCTTTAATATTCAAATGGAGTGAGAAGTAAATGGTGCATGTCTTCTATACCACAGTGACTTTTTTCAGAATTGACTAAACAAAGAGACTTTCAGACTCTGCTTTGCTGAAGAAGTTTCACATCAAATACAAGATAAAATACCTTAGTCTAAAATAAATGTATGCAAGGTCACTTTTTTTCTCATTCACTTTTATCTATGATCATTTAAATGAGTATACTATGGAAAATACAATTGCTACCATACATCCACACTGTATCTGCATATACAAAAGGACATGAATTTGTCCTTAAGATTTTTATTTTCCCCGTAAGCCAAGCTCCTTAAAGCTCATCAAACTGCAGCAAAGTTGCACTGAACACATTTTCCCTCCACTCCCTATGTATAAACGTATAAATACTTCAAAATTTTGATTCAGATGAGAAAAATGTTATTGGAAGCAGTGTATCTCTTGCAGAGCATACAGACTGCAGAAGTTTCAAAATCTCAATAAATAAATAAGTAAAGAGATAAATCATTTAGGTTGATTGGTCATTTTATTTCCCCTCTCTTCCTTTTTAGAAGTTAAACTCATTTTAGCAGAAAATATTCCCAAATCAAGAATACTTAATTCATAAACTTTAGGTTCAGTAAGGAGACCTTTGCACAACTTCTGGGTTTTTTTGTTTGTTTGTTTTTGACTTTCAAAAATGTGTTATTCATTGAAAGTAGCCCCAACCTTATGAAAAGTTTCAGTTTCAAAGAAAAAAAATCAAATTGTTTTTAACTTAGCTTTTTCCCTTATCTTCCAGTGAACAATGGAAAGCAGTTGTTCTCCCTGGACAAGGTCACCTGATTTGATGCTGCCAGTTTCTCTATTTAGTTGAGTAAGATATTATTGTAACACAAGTTCTGTAAGCATTGTAAATTCAAGCAAGAGAAGGTGGCTAAGGTCAGAATAAAAAGGCAAGCAATGTCAAGAAAAGATTATACATTACGTCTGAGAGATGGTTTCCAATGTCTGTTTATCAGTGCATTCCTGATCTAGGGAAAGGATTAGTATATTACGTTGTATTGCTACCATCTTTTTCCAAAGTATTAAGTACAGTTTAACTGGATCTTTCATGTTTCTCTATAATTTAAGGGAATAGCTTTCTTCCTCTTCTTTTTTATTTGAGATAATCGTCTAGTTCTGGTCATTATTCTGTCTCACTGAGTGTCCAGCTGCTGTAATCTTCATGAATTTCTGCGTGCTATGTTTGTTCACAGTTAGACTGTTATTGTTTTGACTTGCTCTCTGAGACTTGTAGAGCTGCTGGTCTGCATTTTAATTCTGATTGTTTGCTCTACTGATTAGGAAATGACTTATCTTTGGCTGAGGAAATGATGCTGTGTAGATATTGATGATGTGCTATTAGCATATTCTACTATGTAGGTATTGATTGTACTTCATTGTTTGGTGGGAGGGCTTGCTGTTTTAAATACAATGCCAAAAAAGCTGGTATGCTGAATAGTGAGAAAAACTAGTCTAGCATTTCGTTGCAGCAAACACTGAGGATGATTTAGAGCAGAATTGTTTAATGGGACTTTGTACTTTCTGTTCCTTTGTCTCTGGCTACTGCTGTTCTTGCAGCACTTGGTCACTGAAGCTTTCTGGCTCAGACTTTCTGGTCTACATAAATTTAGAGTGAAAAATGTAATAGAGTGAAAAATGCAGGGAACAAAATCTTAAAAACAAAGACTTGGAAAAAATGAGAAGAGCTGCAAAAAATCAAAATGTATTGTCTAGTTTATCTGTAGTCATATGTTGTGCTCTAATTACTGTGCTTTTTCTAACAACCAACCAGCATTAGATTATCCTGTATTTTTAACAGCATTTGTCTTCCTAAAAGGCATGTAATTGAACTCCATTTTCTCTGAGGAATTAGTACAAATAATGTAATGATTGTCAGAACATTAGACCACATACCCCATATAGGTACTTCTTTTTTCCAAATGTCCCATTTGATATTGTCCCAGTCTATGATATTGACATTTGGACTCATCAATTTTCATGCACTATTTGAAATCACAAGTGAAAAATATATAATTATTCATTATACATATAATCTAAAAATAGCTTAAAGCTCCTTATTACTTCTGTGAAGTGTATACAGTAGAATACTTCTTTATTAGTATATGCAGAATGTAATACTCATCATCAGAAAAATCTGCCTTAAATTTATTTTTTCCAGAAGATAAAAAGAAATCTAAAGTTCAGTTTATATTAGTATATTCATGAGGTTAATAAAATAGAGTTTCTATTCATATGCAACTATTTATTACAAATTGCCAGATTAAAATGACCAAAAAAATAAAATGCAGTAAGATCATCATCTTGAAGATGTAGAATTAAATACAAATTATTCTCTTCTCTTCATAGAGATCCATTTCATCTTTGCCTTCTAATGCCATATTTTTCACTGATTAAAATGTGCCCATGAGCCAAAGTCCAAGCCATTGATTTAGCCATTCTTTTGACCTCATCTTGTAATACTAGTGATGACTATAAGCCTACAGGAGTCTCTATTTGCCTCTTTAGCAAGCAATGATACCTAAGACTGTTAAAGCTAATCTTTCTTAAATACATCTTAAATTTTAGGTTTACATAGTTACCCCAGGCTTTTTTTTTCCCGGTTAATCCAGCCCAAATCCGAGTAAGTAGAAAGAATTTTGGAAACAATGGCAAGGGATTAAAAAAGAAGAGAGGGAAAAAATGGTGCTTGAAAGTGAAGTACTGCATGCAGAACAGTACAGAATTATCTAATCATGGTTATTCAAAGGTAAAATAGTATTTTGCCCACTGTTCTGGTAGGTTCTGTTTTGGTTTGCTTAGGTTTGTTCTGTTCTTTTTTTATTTTTAAGATCCAAGTGGTGTGACATCATATAGTCTTTATTGTTGAGAAAATACTGCAACCTTGCTATTTTAGAATATCACTGACAGATGCAGCAGCATTTTGATCTTCTAAGAAACAACAGTGAAAGCAAGAATTGTAGAACTAATGATTTTTTAAAATCTAACTCATTTTTACTGGCCAATAG
>JAUBNY010000252.1:616618-628206 GCA_032275445.1 Crypturellus soui | reverse complement strand
CTTCTTCCTGAAATCAGGAAGAAGAGCAGAGGTCTGAAGCATATTTAATTTCTTTATATGTGGTGGAAATAGATACTCTGGACTTCCTGCAATATGTGAATGTCTGTCCTTTACTGGGAAGCTCAAAACTAGACATAGCACTACACATATGGTCTCACAGCTGCTAAATGCAGATGAAAAATTACATTACTCGGCCTTTTGGCTACATTCTTACTAATACAGTCCAGGATGCAGCTGGTCATCCTTGATGTACACTGCTGATTCAGTTTCTTGTCCATATACAAGCCTTTTTTTGAATTGGTCTCCAGGGCTTCTGCTGCAGAGACTGTGCTGGATGGGCTCAGGATTCGGCAATATAAGGACATATTTGACAAATGGACTTACTGTCACTGAAGCCTTTAATTAAAACAACATGGATACAAGTATAAATGAATACAAATTGGTTAGTACAAGCGAATACGAAAAGGTTACTTACTGTGTAATACTTGCAAGCAGGATTACGAGACCACACATCTCTCCAAGATAGCGCACTGGAAGGGCTGGGAGGCTCTCAGTCATAGCAGGCATCCCCGAGGGAGACAACATTGGCCTCAGTATTGTGAGTGTCTCCCCCAAACCTGCCCCTCGTATTTTATCCCCTAGAGTGTCTACTCATGTAGGGCGATCATATGCCAGGAGGCCACACAGGGATGGGTAAATCCCCACCTTTCTCTTATACAGCCCTTCTAGGACTGTGCCTGCACAAATTCCAGAAGGGGGTCTCATTCCTCAATTTGCTGTTCCCGCTTCTCTTATTCTTCTAGTTCTCACAGTGAGTTAGAACTTCAAACTTCCTTAGACAGCATTTTGTAGTCAGGCCGGCAGCAAACCAGCCAGAACAGCAGATCTTGCTTTTCCTCAAGTAACTACTATTTTGTTGGTTTAGATAACACGTTGCTTTCCGTTCCTCAGAGATTGAGGTGTTACAATCTTCCTTTGTTAGTGGCCTCTGCTGAGCATTATCAAAGTTCAGTATTTTTCCTCCAAGATCTGGATTTTGTTTCACACAATAAGTATTTATGACTCTACAGATCATAAAAATTTCCATCTGTAGTACAGGGACTTAGTCTACTCCAGATGCAGGCCTTCATTTTTGTCTTTGATAGACTCACAAGGTTTCTGTTTGCCCATTTCTCCTGAAAACTCACTGTGTAGCAGTGAGTTATTCCCTTGAGAATATCATCTTTCCCTCTCTGCCACTCTGCCACCCCTCACCCTAGTTTAGCGCTGTCTGTAGATTTCCTGAAAAAGTACTTTACTTCAGCTGGGCATTTAGCAAGACATTAAATAGTATTGGCTGGCTCCTGGATTCATTCTTGAAAGGTGTAATATTAACTAGCAGCCAAACTGGCAGCGTACCATATTAAAAACCTTTGACCCTGTGGTAGTCTAGGCTTTTTTTCTGTTTTTGTGTTTGTAATCTATTTTATTGATTCATCCCTCATGACATTGCCTATAAGGATGCTATGGTATAGCATATCAAAAGGCTTACTAAAGTCAAGGTAAACCTCTCCAATATCCACAGAGCCAGTCAGGCTGATCTGTCGAAAAGGCAGTCAGGCTGGTCAAGGACAATTTTCCCTTGGTAAATCAATGGTAGTTCTTCCCAATCCCCTTCTTGTGGCTGGAATTGCTTCCTAAGATTTGCACTTGCCCAACTTGGCCAAGGAATGAGATAAGGCTTATAAGACCATATTCTCCAGATCCTCATATTTCCCCTTCATGAAGATGTTTTTGATGTTTTGCCATTTTCTAGACTTGAAGAAACTCCTCCTGTTAATATGACCTTTCAAAGATGGTACAGAGAGCAGCCTTGCAAAGACATTGCCCTGCTCCTTCATTACCCTCAGTTGCATCCCATCTGGTCCAAGTCCTGTCTATATCCAGTTTGCTTAAGTGTCCCCTAACTCTGTCTTCTTCTACAGCGCTTCTCTCATACAACTTTGCCTGTAGGCTCAACAAGTGGGAGGCTTGAGATCAAATCTTCCAGTCACATGGTGTTCTGATTAGAAAAACCTACCTATCTCCTAAATGTATCAGGGAAATTATAATTGACTTTTTTTCCTCCTCTTATTTATTTTAAATACATTCCATTTAGAACCATAAAATAATTGTTTGAGTAACTGTATACTTATCACATTAGACTCACTACTAAATTTGATGAAAAAAGTATAGTAAAGCATTTACAGCAGGTTTACACTATGTCACGCTTTTGCAGGCATCTCTTTCCCAAAAACTTTAAAAATGTCTTCTCTGTATTTGTAATTACTCTATATCTAAGTATTGATAATAGAGGATTTAAGCCTAAAACTTAGATTTCTAGTTCTAAAGCAAGAAACCTGATTTCACTCACATAGATACCTTTTCAACCCTGTTGCTTCATGGTAATGGCCAAATTAGGAATTCATACCTGACCTATGATTAAATATTTTTCTTTGTGACTCACAGGTGTTTTTTCAGTGTGTAACTGAAATGCATTGGTTACTATTTTTTAAAATATCTGATTTTTTTAAACCTTTCATGTTACCAATGATGTAATTCAAGTGACTTGACTCCAATATATTTTTACTTCTATCAGCAGATAGCCAGTGTCATACTGTGTTAGGTGGATTCTGTATCACATTACAGAGGCTCCACTGAATATTACTTTTCATAATATCATTCCAGACACATCCTTCCAGAGTCAGTGCTCTCAAAGAGAATTTTTTGATTCAGTCATTGCTTGATTTATTTTACGTAATTTTATTTTATTGTAGTCGAAATCACCTGGGAAAGACATGGGGAAAAGAATCTTTCAAAGTAACTATTAATAGCAGTTCAGCTCTTGGGAGAAAAAGTAAATGAAGTATTATTGACCAAAAATCTTAATGGATTTCTATACACAGAGAATATATTTTAGGGTGGAATCAAATTCCTTATTACATTTATTTTAAAGATTTATAACAAGCAGAAAAGTTTTTAAAAAAGGAGACTCATTACATTTAAAGCCTCATATGCAGGAGTCCACACTATGTTGCACAAATTAGAATAACTGAAAGAGGAGAAAAAAATTATTATTATTTTGATGTAGTCATTATAATTATTTCTTTTAACATCCATATATTCTAGTCCCAGACTAGAATAATGACTATCTGAAAAATAAACATTGATGATTGTTTTCATTATTGCCTAGATACTGTAGTGAGTAGACAACTGGAATACTTAAAAGTATTCTTTCATTGTTTTCCAGGCAGAAAAAAAAGATACCAAGAATATCGTTGTTTTTCCTAAAACATTTTTGTCAGTTTTTTCAATTTTCTTTAAGACTATCATGTTATTGAAATTTCTTAAAAAATGTTATCTGCATTAGTGAGATCTTTGAGTGTCTTCAAGTGAGATACTGTACTTGTGAGCCTATCATTTTTTATTTCTCTTGCAAATTAACTTGATTTATATTATGATTGTTGTCTCTATGAAAGACAAGCTTATTATGATAATACTTACTTATACTTTTTATCTGAAGATCTCAAGTTGTTTACAAAAGAGATGAATATCATTACTCCTATTTTACGTAGGGATATATTTCTGTAAGAGCTATTTAGCTCTAGCAAATTGCTTAAAGGACATTTTTAGATTGTTTATTAGAAGAATAACAAAGAGGAAGAAGAGCAGAGAGATGAATAATAAATGTACTGTACTGACAGACTGAAAAGGAATTTGTTTTAATAAGACTTGGAAAGCCTCTCAGGACTAATATAGACCTGAGGAGCTTGAAATCAAAAGCTTTTAATTTACACATTGGGACAGCAACTGAGAACCCTTTTTGTGAAAACAAACAAAAGCACTGAAAACAGACAGATATGTCTGTTGGGACATTGGGTAGATTAAACAAACTGGACTTGTCACAAAAGCTAAGCCATTAGGAAAAGTTTTGAAACTAGCCTCCATGAATTTGCTCAGTGCATTACAAATATGTAGGCACATACTATGCAAATAAGCCAGGGAGAAGAATAATCCATTATCTCAACTCTCCCCTTCCCAGCCCTCTTCCCTTCCCAGCCCTATTTTTGCTGAGTGGAGTGAAAGCCACAGAGAATATTTCTCTGAGCTTGTAGAATAGAACAATGATTAAAAATAATGAATCTTGTCATTTAACTCTCATTAAATGCTAACAAGATTCTAATTGACTTAAAGCATGGGTCTATAAGAAAATAAGAATAGTCTGACAAAGTGCTAAATTTTGCTGTTAGTCAGCATTCCCACAGCCTGTTATGACTATATCTAATTTTCTTGTAAGAAGTGGAACAAGAAATGTTTTTTTCCTACTACATGACTTTTGAGACTTCTACAACAATAGAGAGGATTTAATAGGAGGAAAATACGACCTCATATAGGTTTTGAGAAGCAGTTCCTCATTTTTTGAGTGCTTGGCCTTTACTGTCATCTAAGGGAACTGTATCAGTGGAAAACCCTAGAGTGAACCAGACCAAAGGGAATCCATGTAGGAGTGGTTTTGACTTCAGGCACTCTAATGATGAAGAAAAGTCTTACGGTTGGATTTCATGATCTCAAAGGTCTTTTCCAATCATAATGATAGGAATAAAATTATATGGGGTAAAAGATATAACTCTTTCTCTAAAGCAGAAATTTTAGTCCTAGTAAAGTCCTAGTAAAAGCTTTGCATTGGAGGTGGGCTCTTACTCCAGGTATTAATTCACCAATTGTATTTATGCAACTGGAAAAAAATGTTTTGATCAAAGCCATAGCCTTAGCAGGATAAATAAACTGTATAACATTACTAATGATAGAAATCACAGAAATACTTAGTAAGTGAAATAAGTGAAGTAATCTCAAGTAATGTCTTCTGAGATTACGGTGAACTTTCTAAGATTATGACAAGACCTTTAGGGATGAAACTCTAAAGTTATGTTAAGCATGCAAAAAATTCCCAAGGAATTTGCTAGTTTAAATCAATTAAATAGATGACACAAGACATAACCTTAGGAAATTATATGGCTGTCATCAATGTCCCTTTTTAAGATGCTTTTAAATTTTCAAGGGTTGTTCCTAGAAAAAGTTAATTACAGAGTGAGTTCTGAAGCCCCACAAACATTTGTCCTGTTCTGATATCAAAAAACATGCTGATAGACTGCTTGAACTCTAGGACACATGTTTTACAGGAAAAAGATGCTAGTGTCAAATACTCTGCTTTTTCTCTCCCTCTTTTTTTTTTTTAACTGAAAATGAATTTGTAAAAAGCTGCTTGCAGACTTTTTAATTAAAGTGTTTAAGTTTCTTATGAGAAGAAAAGGAGAATTCTGAAAAGGAAATTGAAGTGTAAAAGCATAATTGCAGACGCATGCATGCAATAGAAGCTGCCTCAGAAAACCATGTTCCATCACAATAGGAAAATTCTCAACTATTCAACAGGCAAATATTTACTTTTTTTTTAATAAGCGAGGGATGAGTTGATTTATCAGACCAGGGTTTCTAAATGTGTTTGTTTTCTTCCCTAACTTTTAAAAGTTAGAACAATAAAATATTATTACTTCTACTCACGGAAGCTCTTTTTTGACTCAGGTAACACAATGCTGTATTTCAGTACTCCTATTTAAATTTATGTGATTTTGTAGAGCAGAATTCACTGCAGATCTGGTCTTAGTGACTTTCTGTTCTTGTTAACTTTTAATTAAACTCAATTAAGGGCAAGAAAGAAGTCATAAAAAAATACAGTTGACCCAGGCTTTACTTACAGTTCTTTAGGAATGAGAGCACCTTAAATCATGTTTCACTGAAGCCAGGTTAAGACAAAATGCTAATTCATTCATCATATCTAACGTAGTCAACACAATTACAGACATAAATTATATAGATGAAGAAATAGAAGAAAGAATATTATTGTCACCATATACTGGAAGGTGTAGTAAGCCCTTTCTGTCATTCAGCTATGCTGCTAGTTCCCTTTAGATTAGATTATAATGGTTTAGACATTTTGAGGCTTTATGATAGCCAATCATCACTTAAAAGTCATCTTTGGGGATGGAGAGGAGAGAATAAAGTAGTTTTGCCCCTTCACCCCAGATCCAAGCTCTTCTCCCCTTCTGTCAAGGACTATGAAATAAAGCTCTTCATTACTATTGAAGTAGTTTCTTTTCTGCTGATGGCAAACTTTGTTTATACTTGGATTCATCTCCCTCCCTTAACTGGTTTGTAAACAACTTCTTACTTTGTATAATATTAAGCTCTCCTCCTTTTCTTTGATGGCTATCTGGCACTCTTAAACAAGGAATTCATCTTTCACTGCCCTGGCACTGTGTATTAAAAACATACAACGCAAATATCTAAACAGGTTAATTGTGTGTGTCTCATTACAGGCTCTTGACTGAGATTAGACATGAAAATAATTAATCACTTTGGGGTGAAAGTGATTTCTCTCACTGAGGTTTCTTTCAGATTGCTCTCCAAACTAATTAGTCCTCAGTAGATACTTCTCTCCAATTAAATTTCTAGATCAAAAAGAACTTGGGAAATTTGGAAGCTATACTGAGCACAAACAATGGCACATTGAAAATGAATTATCAGTTTGTACAAATTGACAAAAACAGTAAGGAGAACACAGGGTAACTTAATGGAAAGCTAGAACTTTACTTTAGTAAATATATGAAACAATCATGAAAATAATCAATCAAAGCTTGTGACTAGTATATTCCTATGCCCTATAACACCTGCAGGTGGAGGCGTATCCATTTAGGAACTCAATCCATTTAGGAACTGCAGTACAGGAGGAAGATTTACAATTGCAACCAAATCCCTCTAGCCTTTTCCATGAAGCTCATTCAATACCTGTTTACCCCTGCAGAGTACCTAGGCACGATATTGTTTTTTGTCACAGCTTCTTAAAGTGCCAGATATAATGAGCAATCTTACCCCTAACCCTCGCCTCACCTTTTCTTCCAGTAAAGTTTGTATCTATGGCAATTTTAAGAATAGGGGAACTGATTCTAGTATATGCAAAAGGTTCTCTGAAGCAATTAAAAAAAATCACCAGCAAAATGACAATTGAGCTAAATCCATTCTAAACATTTGGGTTTAGAAATTATATTAGTGTTATGAATGTTGATTCAAAATATCTACCTACAGTGCAAAATATTTTGCTTACAGTGCTTATTCCTAAGAATGGACAAATAAGTATCAAGAGAACAGTATCAATATTGTTGATAAGACATGTGACTCAAAAGTTTCATTAATGTCAATTGGTTGTAATTAAGTCAGAAAACAGGTACAACTAGTAGTGTTTTTTTCTGTTTTACTTTTCAGTAAAGGGGAAAATACTAGTAGAAATCTTGTGGCAGCTAAGAGCAGGCACAGGGATGTAAGCAAGCAATGTATTATAAAGAATACCAATGCCTTTTTTTTTTAATCAATTGCTATATGTGGGGAAAATAGAAAAAAAAAGTAGAAAAGTTATTCTTTCCAGTAATTAAATGATATATCTAATATATTTGTTATATCTAAATATCACTTCTTTCGCCCTTCTATGGAAGAATAAGCTGCTGGTGAGTGGTGAACAATTGTGTTGTTGTATAATATCAGATTCTTAATCCCTGGCATTTTTTATGTCGTGCATAATTTTTTTTGAAGGTATATTTTGGTTTCTCTTGTAGATCAGGATGCAGAAACTAGAGATTAATTTTGTGAAAATATTATTTTCCAGGTTTCAGGTAGTGTGTTATTGCACCTACACACATGCGCATTTAGATGCAGGGCTGGTGCAGGATATTCGTGTTAGACCTGTCAGTTTTCAGAACTCTTTGGTTTGCAGTTCCCCTGTCAGGGAAAATTAAAGGTGCAGTCCTTGTGATTCATACCAGTAAATTCTCAGGTTCCCCTGAGAGCAGAGGAGGACTCAGCGGATAATCATTTTGTCAGCCTCCTTGTGGTATTTATTTCTTTGACCTCAATAAATGGAATGATATGCCATTGTTGCTGAAAAGCAGAAAAAAATAACTGTTATTGACTGGAAGGAAAAGTTAAAATAGTTATACAATTTCAGATGTATTTTGGACTGTATGTTCTTTTTGCATTCAAAAATGCATATGACAACTAGTCATTAAAACAGCTCATGTATTTTTTTTTTCTGTGAAGTTTCCTCAGCAAGTCTGTAATCTATTCTTCACAAATACAAATAGCTGGTAGTCCTCTAGTAACTATTTTCCATTGATTTGTGGGAACATGTAGATATTATCCTGTTTCTCTTCAAGATAAATGTATGATTTTCTGCCAGAATGTTTTATCTATATGTCTTACCATGAAAATTTTTAATGAACCTACAAGAATACACTGTAGTGATGATTTAGCATTGGGAAATATTACACTGATTCCAGGAGCTCCAGACAGAGATTTTTAATATGTCATTAAGTAGTAAACTCACAACTGCATGATGATGTCTAAGTAAGTGTTGAGCATAATCAGTTAAAAATATGTCCAGAGCAAGTCCATGAAAGTAAGGAAAATGATTCTAATTACATTTTTTTCACATACAAAGTGATTTTTAGATAAAGCATGTACTGTACAAGTACATTACATGTACTGTTTGGTGAAAAGGAAAAAATATTAGGAAGCGTTAAAAGGAGAGGAGCATGAATGTCTATGGGTACAACATCGTTTCTGATGCTGATTAGAATGTAAAGGTAGTACAAATTAGTGAGCAACATCAGCAATACAGTTCAAAGAGGAACAGTTAAAGAGCCATACTAATGCTTAATTTCCATTTATTTCCTGTTTGAGTCTTCTGGGAAACTAAATCAAAATGAAATGTTGAAATGCTTTTCGTTAATAAATAAATAACAAATAGTAACAAGAACAGGAGTAATAGTGGGATGGTAGTGTAGAAATATCAGAATCAAAAAAACCCTCGGAACTTAGGAATCTCTACAGTTGGTTTGTCATGCAGAGTAGGGTAGCTTTTCTGGGTTCAAATAACCATGCAAAGACTTGTAGCAGGCCATGCACTATCAGAATGTTAGTGTTATACAAAAATACTATGAAAAGAGATCTAGTAAAGTAGATGAAGTGACATCCTGGTCTTTAACTAGTCCTTGAGATTCAGGTTCCACACCTGTAGGGAAAGAGATAATCCTGAGAAGAAAGAAATAAATTAGGGACCATCTGACTTTGGAGACAGTGCTTAACAAATGACTACTCTTTTTTCATAGGACCATGGTCTTATAGGTTGTGAACAATATTATGGGAATTAGAGAAGCGGTAAAGAAAACACTTTGACCTATTTGTAGTATATTTGCATATGCTATTATTTGCATTTCACAGAGTTATTTTATGAAGAGAAGATGATGTTATCAGCAAAAGATTTCAGAGAATCTGAATAGTAAGAACAGAGGAAGAACAATAACTGTTTCTTGGACTATTCCCATGTGATTAAAGATTAACACATACATAAATACTTTTCTATTACTTTGAAAAGTTCATGACTATGAGATTGGCGAGAAAGCTGTTGAACAATGGAGCAAGAAGTTTTAGCCTGAAGAATGTATAACCATGAGAGAATATCTAATGCAGTCTCTCTTTTAAAGGATACCATACACAGAATTATTAGCTTGTTATGATCTCCTTATTTCTCAAAAGCTATTTCTGTCTCTTTTTAAAATTTCATTTATTTGTACTGTCTTGACAATTGCATTTTCTTTGCAGTGCTTTTCACTGATGCTGCAATATGCACTTTTACTAAATGATGTTTTCTCATTTTTTTGATAAAAACTCCATATTTCCATATTTCTACTCTTGTGAATTCTTTATTTAACTATGTTTTCCTTCATTTTATTATTCTTTATTATCTTTCTTCATTTGAAGAAAGGGAAGTTTTGAGAACTTGTGTGATAGCTCTTTTGATGAAGTATTATTCTCCTTTATTCCCTTTCAAAAAGATAATATGAAATGGTTAAATGGTTAATTGCTGTAGCCAATTTTATTTTTTTTCTAAAAAAATTACTGTGTATTCTGTATATTCTACTGTTTATTCTATCTACACATATCTACAATTCTGCTGGATTGGATTTTCTCCTCTAAAAGTTGAGGTAGATGTTATATTGGAGTTTGTGGAGAGGAATCCATTTTCTGTATTTAGTTTTGTTAACCTCAAGCTTGTGCTTTGCAAATAAACTATTAGCAACTAAACCACAGAAGCTAATTGTTATTTAACAGTTTAAAATTAAATGTTAAATATAGTATATGCTATCTTCTCATTTCTGGATAAACAAGCTCACAGATTAAAAGAATAAGTTCACCCTGTAGGTGAAATGTTTGTGCATGTGCATGTACATTAGAATTAAAATGCAGCGACATCAGCCATGACTCTACTGCCCTGCCTAAGGCTCCTGAAGTACCCAGGGCTGGGGAAGAAAACCTTTGTTTCTTCTCTCCCTATTCTGAAGTGTTAGCATTTACTTTTCTCTGTGTGATAATATGGTGAGCTATATGCATTCTGTTTCAATGTTAGAGACAAATTTTGAATCACAAATTTACACTCTAGGAGCAGTATAGTTCTCCTAGACAGAGCAAGAGACTTGAGAGCCCATCCATGCTCAGCGTCTGAGAATGGATTTTGTTGTTGTTGTTGTTTTCTTTTTTTGTGGTGGGACAGAAAAGGAAAAGGGAAAAAGGGATCGAAACTGGTACAGTGTTATACCTAACTGCATGTTCCCACTGGCCTTCTTCATTGTCCACTGCATGCAGCTAGCATGTACACTCAGTTTAGATCTTGCATTAATAATGAAAGGCTGCTGAAAACAAAACCACCCTCACTACCCATGACAATACATTGCTTGGATTCCCTTATTCTTGCTTTATTGGTGAGATTTACTCAGACTGGCGGTCTGTACGGGCATAGCCCGTAAGTCCTGCTTGTATTTATTCTGAAGGAAGCCAGCTAAATACATACAGAAATATAGATCTTTTCATTCTAATTCTAATTTTACTCAGGCTCTACTAATAGAGGCAACTTAAAACTCACATTTTTATCATCATCATTTTGTTGACATTCACAGTTATTTTCTGGTGATAAACAGTATTATAACTGATAAAGAAAAATGAGAAGGAACTAGTACTCTCTTACTATGCATAGAATATTATATCCCACTATGTGGTCTCTGTGTATGTATGGTTTTTCTTCTGGTATATAAAAAGTTTTCCCTTGTGTCTCCTTACTTCTGGATGTTGGACTTGTACGTATATGAAATTATGCACTTGGCTTTACAGAAATGCGAATGCAATAACATTATTTATAACAAGTTATAAATGTGAAATATGCAGACTTGGTGATTCATTGGTGGTTTATAGATTTTCCCATTAAAGTGCGCTGCAGATCAACATTTTTAGTATTCAAAACTTCAGCTGTCTGCCTCTATCTGACTCCAGTAAGAGCTGCCAGTGTCAATGGGATGGGGATGCCCAGACAGCCAAATATCTGAGGTGGTCTCACTCAGATCTCTTCTAGAGAGCTCCTTCAAAGAGAAGAAAAAAAAAAAAAGGGAAGGGAAGGGAAGGGAAGGGACGGG
>JAUBNY010000252.1:579472-593180 GCA_032275445.1 Crypturellus soui | reverse complement strand
TGCTTATCAGGAACTCCTGTAAAATGTTGTGGTCAGCTGATTTTGAAAAAGGAAAAGGAAAATCTTCACCAAAATCAGAAGAACTGTTATTTTTTTAAAAACAAATTTTACCAGAAAAGAAATTAGGGTTTATTTCCAAATCAAAAATGAAAAACAGAACAAAGATAAGTCAATTGGCACAAACCTAGTAGGGCTTGCTCTTTCAAAAAAATATCACAGAGTAACAATGATCTGAATAAACATATTAGAGGATAAAGTCCTGGAGCTTAAAATGGAAAGGAAATTGAGCTAACTTTCATTAGTTTCCCTTGAAAAGTTTTACATATAAAATAATTAAGAAGTAATGTAGGAAGTTCAGTGCATCTGTTCCCAAAATAATATCTGTGCATGGTGGACAAATGCACACTTTTTTTTTACTTTAATCATATCCTCCTGCTTAAATGTTAAAATGAATTATAAATTTACCATGATGAAAATCACCATAGAAGTAAATATAGTAATCATTTTGATTTTTGTTCCACTTGCTAGCATTCTGAGAAGCTATCTGGTGATGAAGTGCAATATATTAACCTAGATACTTCACTGTCTTATATAGATGATAGGCAAATTTTTCAAAATGAATATACATATTTTTTATGTGGTCCTTATTTTTTTTTTATTTTCTATTGTTTGATTTGATTTTAGTGTGGGTTCTGTAGGCTTCAGCAGTTTCTGAAACATGAACATGGAATGTAAATTTTCAGAGGAAAAATACAGAGTCCTTAGAGTACTCTGTGGACATAGGAAACATGTCCTAACATAGGAAAAGTATATAAAAATAAATGGAAATAAGTGATTATTCCGATCAATTCAAATTACAAAACAGAAGAAACATGCTCTGATCTGAAGTCGAAAGAAAGTCAAAAGATTTAAGATTGTGGAGTGTCCTTCTCTGGAGACCTTCCAAACCTGCCTGGATGCTACCCGGTGCCACGTGCTCTGGGTGTCCCTGCTGGAGCGGGGGGGTTGGACTAGATGATCTCTAGAGGTGCCTTCCAACCTCAAACATTCTGTGATGCTGTGATGAGGGTTGGATCTGCCTTGTTGAGAGAATCACCCAAGATAATTCCCAAAAATGAGGATAATCTTTACCACTTACATACTACTTTATAAGCAGTGACAAATTAAAAAGTTTTCTTTAGAAGTGGTATGTTCTTTCTGTTGAAAATTGCAAAGAAAATTCCATAGCAACTACACTCACTGGGAATCCGACAACTTTACTCTATACCGTACAGTTGAAAGAGCAAGGAAATTAAATTATTTAGGCCTGATTTGAAGATGAACTATTCATTTTACAGAAATAAGCATTGAAATCTCATTTCTAGGAGACTATGACTATGTGAATGAATCTAGAATTCACTTTTAGAAATGCTTTGAGAATCTTGGATTCTGTAATCTAAAATTGACAATATTCAAATTTTAGTTGGATTCCAATAAAATACACAATGAAATGCCCTAACTTATTACTCTCAACCTGAGAAAGATCAAAGATGAAAAAGGAGGGATGATGTGGAATATGAAAATGTTGCATATGCATATGCAGAAGTAAGAGAAGAAATTAAATGCAAAAATTATTAACTTGTTTGGTCTGGAATACTGTTGTCTGTGAAAACACAGCTTTGTACTCCTCTCTCTGCACTACCACAACATGCAAGAGTATTTCAATGTCTCTGTCCTGAGAGTCAAAGTTCTCTTGGGACTGAAGGTAGTGAAAGTAGGAAAGGGAGGGGAAAAAATAAGAAGCCAGAATGTGAGAGCTGTGAGACTGTAAATCATTCAGAAAGAGAAAGCATTCAGTTGGAAAACGATCTGGTTGGAAGACATCTACTTGTAGCAGCAAAGTATTTAGTCTAAAGACCAATTCATTAAAACTACAGCGGTGGCTGAGATAAAAAGAAGAAACAAAAGAAAAAGGATTTTATGAGAATGTCCAGGTCTCTGATGATAAGCTAAACAAGACCCCATCTAAATGTCTAGAAAATGCTAAATGGGATAAACAACCCGGAAGGGTCCTTTTTTTTTTTTTTTTTTTTTTTGAGTGTCTTGCCAAAGTCACTTTGGATTGACAGCAAAAGATATAAAACACTCTGGAAAGAATCAGAACAATAAAGTGAAAAATCAATTTTAGAAATGATAGACTGAATCTTTGAAAAGCAGGTGTAGATCAAGGCAAAGGATTTTCTAAAAGGGATTGAATGCAAGAATTATTCATAGAGTGTTTGGATGAACAGCAGAAGACATAGAAGATAATGTTAAATGTTAGACGGAGGGATAAGAGAGGGAGTTGGTGAGGTATTAGTAGAAAAATAGAAGCTTCCTTGATGTTTGTCATTTTTGTTACGCAGTATTTTATGCCTTTCATGTAACTGCATGAAACTACATGAAGCAAATAGTTTAGATGCAAAGACCAGCTTGCTACAAATAGAAACAAAAGGAAAAATGCAAAAATACACTGAATCTCACCGTCTCTCCCCTGTGTTGAATGCTGTGTATGAATGTGTCACTAAGATAAGGGGAAATGCTTTAAGAAAAATGAAATGTGTTTTTGTACTACACAGTCCCATGCACTGACAGACAGTTAAGACAGAGTGAAGGAGACAGGAGAAAGTTCAGAGTCAAACTGACGTGAGATGATGTATCTGACAAACACATGTAAGAAGGCAAATGTTTCTCCAGGTTCCCTGGAGAGTCAAGAAAATCGATGATCAGGGTTATTTGATGTTTGAGAGTCCTGGCGCGATCAACCTGCTGGCAACCTGTGGCACTCACGCATGGAGCCCCTTGATCAAACTGAGGCGGATCACGACTGCAGGGCAGTGGCTGCCTGCAAGGAAACCACCTCCATGCAGAGCAAAATGCCGAGGAGTGTCCTCAGTGGGACTGCACCTACCCTTGTTTGAAATGCAAGAGTCAAAACAATAAAGTGACATGGTCAAGTCCGTCCACCGGGCTACTCAAGGCATGATGTTTTCTCTCTGCTGCTGAAAGAAGGGATGGAGAAGCAAATGAGATGGAGGGTGATCCATCTCGAGCAGTTACCTCTGGGGTGGGCACAGTTCAAGCTCAGGAACGGACACAAAAGGAATGCCTCTGTCCACCCCCATTTTCCATTTTTTTGTGGCTTCATAGGGGAGGATGCAAAAAGAGAGGATAAAACATCTGGATTCATCCTGTCATATCAAATGATCATTTCCTCATCCATCATAGCAGTCATTTATGTATTACAAATGTTCATTTTGCTCTCGGTTTACTAAGAAGAGGAACAGGCGTAGGCACAGCCTATTAGAACATCTGCTTCAGAAATTTGAGCAACTTGGCAGTTTAGGGAGGAAGTGACTGAAGAACAACTCCACAGGGGCCGGTTTGGACGGTTGTCAAGGCGATGTCATTCTGGTTCTCTAAACTTGCGTTTCATTTCAGTTTACTTTTAAAAAAGCAATGGGATCGCTGGAACAGGGCTCTCTAAGCAGAACCCAATCTAATAGGCGGCTGCATTTTTTAGCAGCTTTATAGTTGAAGGTCAAGCCACAGGGTTTGCACTTTCAAATACACACAGTGGGAGTGGGGCAGGGTATGGAAACATTGGATTCTGAGAGATAATTGCTCCATTATCCGTCCAGTAATATTAAGAGAAGTATGTGTTGATGGTGGCTTTTAAAAACAACTACAATGAAAGCTAAAAAATTGAATAGCTTCAGTGAATAGACAATGGTGAAAATAACAGCCTTCACATTTTCTATGCTTTTGTTTCTTCTTAATTTGGTACTGTTCTTAGTTCTGTTATCGTTAAAATAGGGAAAGTTAAATTAGAGCTTCATTACAGCTAAGGATATGAAAAGCAAAAATTGTCTCAATTATTTAGGCACTGTTGTACATGGCTGAAGGATGTTGTTTAACTGTAAGTTTTAGCTTAGAAATCTATGACCTTCCTTTCAATTTTGCTTTTCTTGATAGTAGCCAGAATGTGATATATCTCTGTTGAAGGGCAGGGTATATAGTTCAGGAGCTTTGTTTTGTATTAAGTATAGATTTCTTTATTTTAATAAATGTGGGTCAGATATGTGTAGGTTTATAATGTGTTGCTGTTGCTGCTGACAGTGGAAATCAAGCTGTGGGATTTCTCTTTTCCTTATTTAATCATGTAATTTCCTTTCTATACTTCAGAGAAAGACAGCAAAGCATCCAGGAGCAAGAACCAGAGAGAAGGGAGAAATCGATCAAACAATTTAATGAAACACTTAGCAGAACTGGAAAAGTAAAATCCATAGATGCTTAGGAAATTGACCTTAATAACAGCCACCGTGGAGACATATGCCATATTTATATGCACATTAACGAGGTACTGTAAGCCCCTTGGGGCACAGACCAGATATATCTCCAGCAGTCTGGTAAAGCATCTGTTCTGTGATTACTCTGTGCCATATATTGTTTTGCACTGCCTGGAATGATTGAAGTGTGCTAACAAATATGACAAGTAATAAATGGACTATGGCTCTACTTTGGGAAGGTGTCTATATTGAAGGGGAGTAGGCTCTGGAGTGAGCTGATGGGAACTGCCCTCTGCATGTCAAATTCGAGCTAGACAGCATGGGGAAGAGGTGTTCAGGAAACTGGTCCAAGCAGCCAGCCTCTCTTCATGGCAGACACATCCCACACGATGACAGTGGGATAATGTCTTATCTGCGTGTTTTTATTTAATATCAGTCTGAAATGAGCACCAAGGAAAGAATCTGGGAGGAAAATCTTCTTTAGTGTGATCCTACAGGAAAAATGGTTGTGATTCCTGCACATACTTAAAAGACTGGTAATGCAAATACCATGTTGAACAAACCTCCTCCTACCTTCTCCTCTCAGCTTCTACCCGGGAGCTGTTATCCTTTAGAAAGCAGCGTGCAGCTATTGAAGTGCTGCTATGATGGTCAGATCCATCCAGATCACGCGTCCGTGAGGCCAGCAGAAGGTCCCCTGCTGCTAAGAGGGGTCAGGTAACGTGAGCAGGGCCCTGGCCACAAAATCTGTCTGCAGCGGAGTTGTCTCTGAGCCAGGGAGGGCTCCATCCCATGCAGAACGCTTGGGTGTGGGGATGCTGGCTCTGTCCTTGCTGCTCTGGCAGGTAGCACTCCTGCCTGCACAGCCTCCTGCAGAGAGGAAGGGATAGGCCTTCCCTGTCACGTTTCTCTAAACTATATGAGACTTACTGATAATCCACGGGAAAAGAAACAAAATGGTGACATCAAAACTTTGCGTAACAGTCTCTTCATACACAGATACAAAAAGAAAAAAGAAGTGAAATCCTTTCTTTTTTTGAGTAATTTATTTAAACTGGCTTCTACTGTTCCCTGAGGTCTTGCTTTCCATGACCCAAATTAAGTTATCCCTTTAGGTATTAATCCTTTTTTTTTTTTCCTTTAGTCTTCAGCTGCTGCTGTCTGCACTATGACCATTTTGTTTACAAAATCTTTTTCTCACCTAACATAAATTCTTATGGGAAAAAAATCCCACGATAGCTGTTGGCCTGTGTTGTTTGTGTTAAAGAAAAGTGAGCACAATTCACTACCTGATTAAGCATTTTAGATTACATTTACATTGTTGTAAATGCTGTCAAGCAACCTGGCAATGGTGGACTGAACTAGGTGAAGGAGGAATGAAACATGCATTTTAGCTATTCTTTCGTATAAGAACAGGTCAGCTGAGACAAAAAGCATGACCTCCTTTAATTAGTTCTTGTTAAGTTCATCTTAATCTCTGGATTTCCATGGTGATAGCTTTTTATTTTCTCCCATCTGGGCATAGGGAAGATGTTCCTTATCTCTTTAGCTGAAGCCATGCTGCTAGCAGTAAAAAATTCCAGCTCACGTTTGTAGTGCGCAGCGTAGCGCAGTGCAGAGAGCGCTGCAGTGCTCGCTGGTAAACCAGCCCTGCAGCCCAGAAGGGGAGAGAGTTTTCTTTATGGCTCCTCAGTAACCAGTGCTTATCCCAGGGTGGTGTCCCTCCGAGACGCTGTGTCCTCCTCCTGGAGCTGTGTCACCACTCCATGGGTCACTCTCACTTCCCAGCACATGCGAGAGAACTGGCTGTTCCTGGCTTTGCTACCCAGGTAGGCAGGAGACCCTCGCAGCTCCTGACAGTCCTTATTGTCAATCCCAAAGATTATTCACAGGAGTGAAAATCATAAACTCAAAAATACAAAGCATAAGTATTCCTCTGTCTTTCCCTATATCGGCATGTTTAATTCCTTTTGTCCCAATACAAAATAGAGGCAGCTTTGCAAACCCAGGTGTGAAAAAACATGCATACATTCTCAGTCAAGCACATACAAACTAGCTTATGATTACTGCATCTTCAAATTTTAGGGAACTATTTCTATAATCAAATTTTCAAAGGACTGCAGATTTTTTTTTATTTGCTAACAACTCTTGTCAAATTGTCCTTGCTGTATTTTCTCTCTTTCTGATTTTCCTTTGAAGTTATTTATATATCCAAAATGAATCTTTGTTCTGAGTCTTTTCTGTATGAAAGGTCACGTATCCTTATAATTGTGTACAGGACTTTCAGTATTAATGTAGTCCTCTATAGCAGATTTTAAAATGAATTATTGAGACATCAGTAGGATTCTTCACCAGGATGTCTATAAATAGAATAGTGCTAATCCAAAGTTATATCGTATAAAATGGGTCTCTGGAAGCCACCTGTGGGTGGGGAAAGTGTAATGCAAATTGACAATAGTTAAACAAATGTTTTCCATTGTGAGTGGATTGGAGTATTTTTACAATCTCTAAGTTTTCCATAAGTGCATGAGTTGTTCCCCATCAGTCTGTTGTGACTGACCATGCAGAATAAAATACATAAACCATAAAATTTTATTTACTTGAAAACAATAATCTTTCCAACTTTTAGTTTCTAGTCCAACTTACACTGGGAAAATATTTTGCTGACAATTTCTGATAAAGTCTTGCATTTCACAGGTCTTTCACAGTATGACAAATAAAGTAACTCAGGAATCTAGATTAGGCAGTTGAAGCCAACACTTTGGTTAAAATTTCTGTATCTTGAAAAATCGCTCCAGAAGGTATTGCGGTTCAAACCTAGATGCTCTTCATCAGCTTTGGGGCAACTTCAGTATGTGACTTCAGTGGGTTTTGGATCAGACTCTTCATCTTCATTACTTGAATTCAGATGCAAACTGCATGACCTCAAACTTTATCATCAAGCTTTCATGTGTATTTTGAAGTATTTAATTAAGTTTTCAATTAACCATTATTTGAACACTGGCTATTCTGCTGCTGAAATATATTTGATGAGGAATTAGGCCATATTTAAACCTACATTATTAAACCTGCATTAAGCTTTTAATAAAAGCAAACTCCACAAGCATTGCATTCAGGCCTTGCACATGAGATGAAAATGTATCTTCAGACTATGTGTCTCTATTTAGGACACATTCATTTAATTTATTTAAATTCAATTATAGTTGTGTTGAATCTAGGTGCATAATAATCCTTCTAAAATGAGCTGAATTTGAGAAAGATTCTTCTCTGTATACATTTATATTCCATTATGTACATGTTGAATTATATATCATGAATTCTAGGAAGATATTGTTTCTAACAAAGAGTACTCTACCTAGTTTACACTGAAATTGTGATCTTCTCCATCATAGTACCTATTTTCTTACTTATTATTGACAGACTTTACAACCACATATCACATATGTATGTGAACGTCTTAAGATTTGAAGACTTGATTATTTTTAGTGTGTAATGTTTTCTCTGTGAGAACAGTTGTAGAGTACAGATACAACAACAAAAAAAGGCTATTAGTTTCAGATGGCCCTTAAAATAATAAGAGAACTTGAACCCGTTGTGTCAAAACTATCCCAGTGTTGCCAGCAATATAAGTGGGACAAATGATAAATTGAAAAACATATTTCTTCTAGGAAGATCTCCAGAGGTGATCTAGAAGACTGTTAGGGCCTAAAGACAGGATGCTACATAAAGCTTAAGACTTTTGTGTTTTCATGCAGTTTCTGTGTTTTCCATTTTTTTTTCTTTTTTCATATAATGTCCTTTTTGCAAAACTCCATTTAATTATTTTTTATTTAAATTTTTGAAAAAATTTAATTGAAATAATAAAATACTGGGAACCACATTACTGTACAGAAGTCTGAACAAATTAATGTGGTCCTAAAAGAGCACAGAGGCATTACCTGCCTAGATCCACATTAGTCCCACTGAAAGGGATGTGTCCAAATATACTAACTATGATTATTCCTGTAAATGAGAGGGAACTGTGGACTTTGTATACCAGTGCTAATAGCCAGTTCCAGTATGCTGTTTTCAACAAATTTGGCACAAAATGAATCTGAAGTCTTACTGATATAATTTGTCTTCTACAAAAATAAATTGTTGAACTAACTGAGAAACAATCTTGTAAAAAGACAAACTCCAATTTTTAGATGACATATGATATAGAAATATAAAACAATTTAGTCTGGAATGGACCTCTGGAGGCCACTCAATGCAACTCCCTGTTCCAAGCAGGGCTATCATCAAAGTCAGATGCATTTGCTCAGAGTATCCTTCAGTTTAGTTCTCAAAATCTCCAAAGATGGAGGCATGATTCCCCCTGGCTGCCCACATTTAGCCCACAACCATCTCATGGTGATTTTTTTTTCTTGGAATTTCCCTTGCTGGAGAATGTCTGGGCACTTCTGAGTGAAGTTTAGCCTATTTATTCCAGAATCAACCATTAAACAATTGCAGACAGATGTATCAAATACAGTTCATAGTAAGGTGTTTGGTAATTCAGCATGTTCATCAAGAATTTGAACATTGCACAAGATGCAAGTCATTCACTGGAGTTTGTTCCAATGCTCTTTACATTTAAAGATACCTGAAAAAAACAAAGGTGCAATCCATTAAAAAGCAACCTGGACAGAAATATATATGTGCAGAAGCTCACTTTTTCATTCTCAGAGGTTTTTCTCACTAATATAATGTAGCTCATGGGATAGTAATGGTGGAAATCTATGTACATATAAAGCATTGAATGCAGAAGTGCCCAGCCTTTTGTGTAAGGACTGGAAAAAATATCAAGATGAAATCCTAAAGAATTTAGATATACTTCACACTACTGCAGTCTAGTGACTGAAGGCAATTCAGGATAGCATTCAGGATAACTTTTTTTTTTTTAGCAATGTATATGTTATCATGCAAGTGAGTATTCAAAGTGAAATCAGAAAATCAGAATCATTAGGTGAATGTATTTGAATGATGCAGTGCTCAGATAAAGTACAAACAGGTGTAATCTGAAGCTTCAGGGTATGATTATTTTGTGGTAGACAGCATCCTTCTTTTTGAACCATCTCCTTTAATCTGGATCTTCCTTATAGCTCAAAGTAACAGCTGTACTGAATTTTCATAAATATATCCTTTTAAGTAGAAAAAGTAGTAGTTTAGGAAGAAAACTGAATTATGAAATACTCGTGGTAATAGTTCAAGAAGAAAATTGAATTATGAAATACTCTTAGCTGTTAAGAAGTCTCTGGACTCTGAAACACAGAAATATGGTCTCATAGATCAGAAGTATAATGCTTATTCATTTTATAAGAATAAAATTTCCCAACATCTTCTGCAGAATCCCTTAAAACCAAAACCAATTTGTGCGTATGGGAGGAGACAAGAAAAGTTGCTATACTTGCTGCTACATGTCTTGTATCAGAAGAAATTTGAATATTGCATTATTTTGCATTGATTTATATTCTCATAGCGAGATAGGTCATGGGGTAAGGCTATCGGTGCTGGTCATTCTCCTTTCTATCTTCAAAGAGAGGAATGGAAAATAATCAATCTGAAAAACTTCTTCAGTGGTAATAGCACAACAGCAGAAAATAAATTGCTTGCTTTTGGTTAAAAAAAAAAAAAAAAAAAACCTAATTTTCTAATTCTATCAGTGGCCTGAAGTGGAATGTGTGTTGTGTCTGTTATGGACTGCTACTGCCTACTGCTCAGTAACAAGACTGCCTACTGCCTACTGCTCAGTAACATTTATTCTTGTAGTGAGAAGTGAAGTCAGTGAAAATAGGTCTAGGTTATCTATTAGCTTTTGTTGAACTGGAATTTATTAGATGAACTGTTTCAGCCTAGAAAAAAAAATCTTTACAAAAATAAAGTTGGTACTGGTATCTCTCAGCTGTGTCAAAATAAGCAAGCAGGTTTCTTTTGTCCAGTTATCTTAGAATAATCTTTCTTTTCTTTTTTTTCTCTTTTCTTTTTAGGTGTATTTAAATGTATCACAATGTACCTACTCTCAGGAAGTGGAGATCTCTCTTCTGTGTGAGTCTCTCTTCTGCCTGATGGATTTGAAACTGAATCTACCTGTTCTGTCTTGGTGGCTCTTCTGGGATTATTTTATCTTGTTTAAATCATTAAATATGCGCAGAATTGGGATTGTAACCCAATTCATAATCATTTTCATTCTGAGTAATCTTCTATAAAATTAACAATAAGATGATGGGTAACTTTAATGTCTCACTGGATAAAACAGGTCATCAGAAAATAACCAGTATTGTTTATACTACAACTTCTGTTTTGTTTGTTTGTTTGTTTGTTTTCTTTTTGTTTTGTTTTGAGGGCAGGGTTGTTTTGTTTGGTTTGTTTTTTTCCTTCTTCCTTTCTAACCAGCAAATGCAAGTCTAGTTGTCTGTCTGGTTTGTGGCAAGTGTCCTTGCCACTTCCATATAGGATTTTCTGCACTGGCACTGAGTTTATGCTGAACTGAAAAATCAATTATTTACAGAGCCCTTGTGCAGGACAGACAACTTCCCACACTTATCTCTTGGAAGATAAGTAAAACCAATATGTACTCTGATAATGTGATATTAATCAGAAAACTATACATTTTCAATGAGAATCCTCTCTTTTTCCAATGAGCAACCAGTCCCAGCTCTCACAGCCTCTCCTCACTTGAGAGACACTCCAGCCCTGTCACTGTGTTTGTGGTCTTTCCATGTGCTCGCTCCAGTAAATCCCTGTCTCTCTCATACCTGGGAGCTCAGGACTGGACACAGCGAAACTAAGGATGTGATCTCAGGCACATCTTCTGTTCTTCTGTTTCTCCTCCCCAAGGACTAAACAGATACCTGAAATGGTAGCACGTTAAGGTGGGGGGCAGGAGGAGGAGAAGGGAATTCTATTTATAATGGTGAGTTGGTGGGCCTTTTTGTATGACTGAACACTGTGCATAAAGTGTAGTTATCCATCTTTCTGTAAATGCACAGATCCATATATGCTCACAAATGCACACTCCTACATTCAATTAAAGCTTGGATTAGCACTGAAATGAATTAATGTAAAAGGTGAGCTTGTATAATATGACATAAATTATTTCTAAGTAGTAGGTTTTCCCTCAGGAAAAAGTTGAAAGTACTGGATTATTTAAAGGAGCTAAAAAACACTCTAAGAGTCATGAGAAAGAATATGAAAGAAGCCTAAGGACTTAGGTAAAAAGAGCAGATGTAAACACAGACCTCTGCTTTATCCATTCAGATCCATTCTTCAAAATACTGAACAAATGATCAAGTATGCAATTTGACCTGTCTGTAGGATTCTGAATTTGCTATTAACTGTATTAACTTTGCTATTAATTGTATAGGAGGATGCACATTGAGAACACACAGGAGTAGGTACTGTCGGTCAGATATAAAGCAGTTAGATGGGTTGATTAGATGAGGTTTAACAACCCAAAAGTTTTCTTCTGGGGAGAGAAGCTCGCTGGGTTATCAGTGCCTTTGGAGGTGGAGAACTCTTTTTTTATCCAGAGTATATACTAGCTGTTCCTCTGGGTTAGCATTCATCTGGGTTGGATCACCAAACTCTTGCTATGAGAATTATATTTCCAAATGTGGTATCTGGATTATGATAGGATTTAGAGCTGGATCATCCAGACTGTGAGTTTAAATGGTCCTTCAGTGCTTTCTGTCAGCAGCATGCCCTGGACATAAGTCTGGATTAAGGGTGTGGTAAATAACACTGGTTAGATGCAGCTGCCTTTGTTCTCCTGCTGCTAAAAGAGGCTGTTTATTTTATCTCACTCTATTGTTTGAGTCATAAATAAATGTATGACAACCTGGCCAGAATGTATATACTTGTTTCTGTTCCATTTGCTTCAGGCCTTCTATAATGTCTATGTTGTTGATGGTTTAATTTAGCGAACAGCTTGGGGCATTTGATAAATGCCTACTACTTACTTTTGGATTCAGATGTTAAATAGCTGAAATTTTGGGGCTGGAATTCTAAAGTTACTAGTGTTAGTTGCCTGGATACCACTGACTTGTAACAAGAGAGGAAATCTAATATACCTATATGCTTTGATGTTTTCACAAGAGAACCATATAATCTAAGTAATACCTAGAAAATGATCAATTGGTCAATTAGCTGATGGTGATAGAATAAATACCTCTGAATATCTGGATGAAATGACTTTTTTTTTCTTCTTTTTTGTGACAGGCGCCCTTTCAAGGAAATAGGGGAGTGAGAGAGCTTCATTTGTCACAGATAAAGTGTTTTTCTTTCACAGCTGGAGCAGCATGCTGAAGGTGCAATGCCCTGGATGGGCTCCAGCATTTTAGAGAGTAGGATCAAGATGTGGTCATTCGGAAACACTGTAATAAGCAGGATCAGGGCAAGCTAAGTTGTATGTTGAATCATGAACCTGCACTGCAGAAGTCAGAAGATGGCAGTCTTCACTCACTCTTAAAACTGACTCATAACTAACCCTAATGATATGAACACTTGAGAAGTGAAGAATAAAATTAATATGCATATTCCTCTTTATTTTTACTTGTTAAATTTTAATTTCAAGTACATATTGAAAATGCAAAAATGACAGCTCTTTTTTTTTTTCTCAGAAATTAGTCATGATGAGAGCAACTAAAATGCCGCTTAATATTCTCTATTCAAACAAGAACACAAAACCATTTTTAGTGTAAAGGAAGATCTAAAAACTGGCTGAAGAGCCTAAAAAAGGTCATAGGCAAATATACATGAAAAAAGAGGATTGATGGAGCTTGCTCAGCAATTGTGTATGCCTGCAGGCACCTAAAACTCAGTATCTGATTGCATTCTGCTTCTGTTCATGTCAGAATTCTCCCCATGTAAGCAACAAAGAATTTAATACCTTTTCAAGCCACACTGGGATCCAGGAATTAGAAAGAAATGTGTCAACATCCCCTGAAGGCTGGATCCAATAGGTGTATCTTGAACATGCCTGGTATGCACAGTAGATTTTGTAATGTCAGCTGTCCCTAATATCTTACTGATCAGTGTATACCCATGGGAAAATTCTGTCTTAAGGTGTCCTGATACTAAAGGGAATTGAGCTTCCATTTTACCCTTCCCAGAACAAAAAGCAAGAAGGTGCAATCAGCTGTATTCCTACTGGTATGGGCACTTTGCTAGCAGTAGGGATTTGGATTCTGGACCTTTCTTATAAAAGGAAAAAAAAAAAAGTCTTCTCACTTAAAAAAGTACTAATTATGACAAAGTAAAATAGATAGATTTCTTGCAAAAAGGTTATGATGTAAGAATCTTCCCTCCCATGTGACTGGGACTTTACACCCAGAAGGTGTAAAGGCACATTCAGCTTCTGACTGGCCCATAAATCTAAAATG
>JAUBNY010000252.1:549477-565085 GCA_032275445.1 Crypturellus soui | reverse complement strand
AATACCAATAGAGCCATCTCCCCTGCAAGTACAGGGGAGGTATCACACTGCCTGTAGCAGTGAGCTGGGGAGCTGCAGCTCCTCCTCATATTATCCTGATGATGGGAAGTGTTAGGATGAGTGCAAGAGGCCAAGACTTCTTCTGTAGCTGCCCTAACAAGATAACAACATGAGAAATTACAAGGCATTACAGGGAGCAAAGGAGAGCAATGCATGTGCAGCAGCTGGCCACCCCTGACCAGGAGCACAAGAAACAGCAGAAATAGGAAACATTATAGATAACAAAAGGGGCGATAGCTTCACAGATTTGCCAAAACAATATAGCAATTACCAGGATATCCATGTCACAAATACTGAATAAGGGTATAAAATCAGTAAAACTGAAGGCAAAGGGCTGCCAGTAAAGAAGGGTGGGCTGTTCATTTAGGAGGGGATGTGGGTAGTAAAAGGAAGAATTGGGGGGGGAGGGGAAATAGGGGGAAAAGGTAGCAAATCATGGAATCAAGGCTAATCAGGAGTCTTGTTTATCACTCTGGTGCTTAGAGTAAGGATAAGAACAGCAAACCTGTAGCTCCCATGCCTGACAGTCAGAACTGGGAGGAACTAGTATGTATTCTTGTGGCAGTAAAGAAGGAATTTAAAGACTTCCTAGCATCAACAAAGCAACACTTGGACGGTATCACCTTTCAAAACCATCCCACTCCTTCTTCTAAAGTAAGATATCAAATTTGTTTCGATAGTTTCTGATTTTAAAAGAACTATAAGTATATGAAGGCAGATAACAAAATTCCCTTGCATCATAGCAATATTAGAGTTATGGTAAGTATCTTTAATAAATATTTGTTGCTTAATTCCTTATCTTGTCAATGGCTGAAAAGAATAAAAAATTCCTTCCAAAATCCAAGGGTAACATTTCAACTACTTTATCAAGATTATTATATATTAATAAACGTCTGTTTGGACCTGCAACTTAAAAGTGTTTCATAATACTAACCATACTAGTAATAATGATAGACTATAGTGATAGTTCTATCCATAGATTTCAATGCATTTTGATAATAACCAAGGACTGTTATCCTAGAACATCACTAGATGTAGGAAATAGAACTCTTGAAGCAGAACAATAAAATTATCTGTTGTTTTTGTATGTTCATGTTGAGTATTAGAGCCCCTTATGTTACCTGTGTAACTGTTTTCTGATCACCTTAGTATCATCTTTTGATCCTTAAAAGATTTGTTTTATACTTATTCAAAATGATTTATACAGAGAAATATGTACCAGAATCTGTAAGAGTTTTTTTTTTTTTTTTTTTTTTTTTTTACAACAGGAGATTTTTCCCTTTCTCCCTGCATCATTAACACTGGGGAAAAGTATGTCCCTCTCCTTAATCTTTATTTAAGATTCAAGTTTTTTTACATCTTAGCTGATGACTTCTATATATTTGTCTTTAGAAAAGTTCAGTAGAAAACTAGTATTTTACTTCTATCACTCTATATACAAATTTTATTCTATATGGTTAATTTTTCAGATTTTTTTCAGGCTTTAACTTGTATTAACTTGTGCATTGCCTTTAACTTACATAAATCTTCTGTTTCTTTTTCAACTTCTCTCTCTCTTTTCATAGCTTATTTCTGTGATATCATTAAGCATTTTTAGTGTTCTGAATGAGACACTTCTGTTAACGAGTTGGAGTCCATCTATGTACTTATATAGCAATCTTACAGCCTGGGCCCCATTTAGAAAAATAAACTTAGCTGTTCCATTAAAGTGTGCACCATTTAGAGGAGACAGGAATTTTCGCAGCAGCTTAATCTAGATATATTTAAAGCAGCTCCTGGGCTAACATCAGTTTTCTAGAGATAAATACATCCCTATGGATTGACTCATAGAACGAATATTATACATTCAACATACACAAATTAAGATCTGGAGCATTTACTTGTATTTACTGCATCAAATCTTTCATTGTGATGAGGTTAATAAGCCTTAATTGATATTATTTATATCATGACAAGAGGTAAGCAATGATAGGCTTCAATATGAGTCAAGCAGAAATCTCCTTTATTCGCTTTAGCTCGCTCTATTTATCTCACAAATCTTGCCAAGTCATGCTTTCACGCATACAAGCTAATTGTGATTGGTTACATGTTGCTGTGCACGCACCAGGCCCGCGACTCGACTGTCTCTACATCATTGTCTGCACATACACTGGATTGGTCTGTGCGCAAATCATGCTTCCTCTCTGTTTTGCATCAATCAGCTTGTTTGCAGTTTTGGTTGCTTCTACTTCCTCATTTCTCTGTTCGTGGCCCCTCATTGACCTTTTCCTCTTTTCCTAGTTCATCTCTCTGTACTGCTGGTCCATTGGGTAGCCGATACCTGCGAGATATTCCTCCACAATAGGCAATGATATACATACATCTTTCATCACTTAAGGAGTAAAAATGCCCCTTATTTCAGTGTTATAGTCTTGTATTTCTGTTAGCCTTGGGGCATTTCTTATTTTACAGTGTTGCAAGCAAAAAGAGTCAACACTTTAATCATAAAAATAACAATTCACACTTCTTGAGTACTACCAGGGGCATATCCTGCTGAGGAAGAGCATTGCATATTCTCACTTCTCTGCAAGGGGCATGGAAGAGCCTGGAGGAGTGTGCAAGTATCATTCCTGACTGGAGCTGTCTTGGAAATAGATGTTTTCCTGAAAAATGATTTCATGAAGATACTACTTTTCTTGTTACCTGTGAGTCTGTCAACAACCAACTTGCTTTCTATAATTCAGACAGCCAGTACAGGCATCACTCACTTTTTTCTTCAAAACCTATCAACAATCACCTGCAATATTTCAGGCTTGGATTTGTTCAACATTTCCATCTTGTAGGTTTTCAACTAAAGTCTCAAATTTTTAGTGAAAAAAAAATCAAC
Organism: Crypturellus soui; assembly: GCA_032275445.1. Taxonomy (NCBI): domain Eukaryota; kingdom Metazoa; phylum Chordata; class Aves; order Tinamiformes; family Tinamidae; genus Crypturellus; species Crypturellus soui. The sequence continues at coordinate 562,159 of JAUBNY010000252.1, read as the reverse complement.
AACAGCAGCAACAAAAAAGCAGGTATTTTATATTTGATTTCTCGAAAAAAAATCTGTATCTTATCCTTCTACCATGTGGGCAAGTATACAGACAGGGACAGAAAACCTGCAAGACATATTTTCAAGGAAATTTTTAGACAGACTGATAGTCCTAAACCTTTGGAGTCATCTTTCAAAGAAAATGGTAATCAGCAAGCTAGAAAAAGGTAATGCTATTCATAGTTTAAATGATGAAGGCTCTTCACTTATTAAGGAGGATTTTTTTTTAAAGTCCTTACTAATTAGATCAACATGAATTTTTATGCATGTTTTTACAAGTGTTCTAACATAATAAACAAAAAATTTATTTTGTCATTATCAAAATATACAGACAAACATGTTTTTTATATTGCTAACTTATTTTTTTCCTAGGATTTTGGATTTTTATCTTAATCGTATCATCTTTCGAATTTCAAATTCAAGAGTATGTACTGATGTTGAGGCTTAGATTCAGCATCCAGAGTCTTTTCTGTTGCCATGGTTATTTTGACATACTTATTGTTCTAAGACATGTACGTAACAGATGGAGTAAGGGTTGTATTAGTGACCTCATCTTCTTGTAGTTATCCAGTTTAGTTCTGAATGAATGATCAAAAAGGAGAAGTATTTTGACAAAATGTTATTGTTTGATTATTTCTGCAGACCTTCTTGTACATATAAATGATGAAGTGTCTTATCATGATAACCTAAATACAAATCTTAGCCTTGTGATTTTTAAATGGAGTTCACAGAACCCCCTAAGTGTTTACTGGTTAATGTGAAAACCAAAGGACTGGAAATTTTAGCTGGCCCAGCAGTTTCCATACCAGCATTTCTCTGCTCTACAGTGCAGATGATATCCAAAAACCACTGATCTGTCAAGGATTGATAAGAATCCTCATGAAATTCACAAAGAATTGCATAGGAAATGGCCAACTGCACAGCTGAAAGTTGCATCCTACCAGCTGAAACTATCTGAAAGTGGTTTCTTTCTTCTTGATATTTGTAAATTAAAGAAATATTGACAAGCAAGTCAAAAGTGTGTGTGGGGGGGTGTAGTTTGTAAGCAAAAAGATGGAATTTTAAATCAGTACTTTTAATTATTTATTAAACCAAAATACTCTAGAATGATTTTTCAATATTAACTTACCTGCATGTCAGGATCTGAAAATGTACTATTCTGCTGTAAAAGAAAAAGGCTAAATATAACCTTTTCTGCTAGAAAATGCATTTGAATTAGTAAATTTTAAATGTTTTCATATGCTTTTTCTATATAATAAATGTGTAAATTAAAGTCACTGATGGCTCTGAAATTGGCAAGAATGGAAATCTATCTTAAAGAGTGCTGTTGACAGATCATATTAATCAAATTCACTAATGCAAAACTATATATTCATTACTCCAAACTTAGACTTTATTTTTAGATCACCATATGGTAAAACTGAAAAAAAAAGGTGAATATAGTCTTTTAAATAATCCAATTATTTACTTATGAATTTTGGAGTCTTTTAAAAAGATGTATTGTAGCAAAAACTTTGGATCCCAATATCCCAAGTATCTTAAGTCAATTTTGCACACTTCGAATCATAGCCAAATTAACACAGTAGTAATCACAGAAAGGTGATATATCCTTTTTATTTTCACGCTCTGCTCTTGATTATTCTTTGAGTTCATTCAATCATTAGGAAAATTTTACAAGATGTGACAGCATCCTCCTCTTTATCTGCAACTTGGGCCATGTAAGACTCTGTTTACCATACAAAAGTCTGTTTGTAGTTGTTTGAGAGTTCTTCATTTTTGACATACTAGACTTTCTGTGTTGGGTACAGGTTCTCAATTGGTTGAGTAGGTTCTCTCTCTGGTTATTACAGAAGACTGATCATCCAAATCCAAAATAAATACCTATGCCAGAGGGGATAATTTGTCCTCTGAAGTTACCTCTTTGATTAGTAACTTTAGTCACCAAACTTTAGGATGAGCTCCTTTTCTACACAAATTCCTGCAGTAAACAAAGCATGGTTCTTTAGTGTCTAGTTATCTTCCTTGCTTTACTATTAATTTCTTGATGTAAATAGCTACCTTGAAGGACTTGTGGTTCTAATAATGTTTCATCATAGTTGCTATTTAAATTATTTTTATTTGCTCTATTGCATTAGGACCTGTTAAAAATAAATGTTTGTATTGCATGCCTGACATTGAGACCTGAAAATTTTGCATGTTCCTTATGATATTCAGGAATACTTTGGCTATATAAACAAAGCTGAATCGTTCTCTGCTTTCCTTCCATTTTCAAAATGATTCAATCTGAAGCTATAGAGACTTCCAATTTTTTGTCACCTCAAACCATCACTTTAGAATAAGAAATGGGTAACATTCAAGTTCCTTGGAAGAGATTTCCAAAAGAATTATCCTTGTCTTAGGGAAGAATTACACATTCTTATAACATGTCAGAAAGGATGTATTCTGAGCTTCACTTTTTTCTATATGGTGAATGGCTGATCTTAGCAAATAAATCGAAGGCATCCAGGCTTAGGATTCTATATTAAGAAAGCATCCTATACATTTGTTGCAGATTACCTCAACCATGACAATAAAAAAGACGAGCACTATATTTGCTGAATATTTTAGCAGGAATAGAATCTTCACTATAAATGATTTTACAGGGAGGCAAGGGAATGTAAAACACTTTTGATCTCTACTAATGGGCTTTGATAAGATCTGTATTGAACATTCACTTGTGGAAAAAAAAAACTCTTATGTGTTATATCTAAAAGTATATATATTTAAATATATTTGTATCGGGTAGGATATTTCACTCACTTGATCTCAGATGACATTCTAATTGAAATATATAGTCACTCTTCTAAATCAAGGTGTTTATGTTAAATTGATGAACAGAAATAAATCTGATGAACAGATAAATTTATGATCAACAGATCATTGATCAAACTGATCATGGAAAGGACGTAAAAATGTGAAAATGTCAGTTATGGTGTCTGTGCCAGAACTTAGAGATTTGTTCTTGGAGGTGTCATATACATGATCTGGAAGAAAGTTAGACATAATTGCAAGAAGGAAAGCTCTGCAAGCATCAGAAACATTGGTGAAATAATAATAACAATAATTGCAATATTAATAATAATAAGGACATATAAGTTGGGATTCATGACTTAGTGGACTCAAAATATTAGTAAGGGATAAAATTAAATAAAACTTACACATGAAGCCAATAATTTATTGTTAACCTAATTAAAATATTAACAGTGTAATCTAAATATAACAGTTATAACACTCATAGACCACATTAATATAGTAAAGCCTCAACAGTACATATAAAATTACTGTAAACCACGAAATTATGTCTTTAAAAAAAAAAAAAAAAGAAGAGGGACTGAACTCTATATTGCAGCTAGCCTCTGGGACATCTGTAACAGAGCTGATGTCAAATGAAACCCTGAGGAGTGTAGGACTTTTTCAATAAAAACAAACATTTCTGTGGAATGGTGGTGCTTTCAGGATTACATGACAGATTAGGTGTCTGCATTCAACATAAATTTCATTTTTGTTACTTGAAACTATTTTGGATACAACTTTATTAGTCATCATATCCTCAACAGAACACATGCACATACAGAACAGAATTTTGTACAGGCACAGGAAATAGGTGCAGAAAACAGGTTCTTCGTGGGCTATGCCTATGTTGTGATTTTTATCATGGCTGTTGTGTAATAAAAGCTATTATTTTCTGTGCTATATAGAATTTGAATATACTGAATATGTCATAGCTGGCTATGTGATTTAGATTATAGTGAAGTGATTTAGATTACCTACTGTGTGATACTCATTATTATTTTTTCCAGAAAATATTTTAAATTTTTATTATAAGAGATATAGTGACTTTTAATAAATAAATTAATATTTGAAATGTTGCTAGACAGTTTATAATGTTTAATCTCTTAGAGGAATTGTCAGTGACCTTCACACATGGTCTATTTTTCTGCACTACAGCTTAAAATCAAAATGTCAAATTCTGGAGTAGCTTCTGAGTACTTCAGGCAGAGAATGTTAAGAAGTTGAATTGATTTATTTATAAACTGCAGAAATATTGCTCATCAGGAGTTATTTTGCAACCATATGTAGATTTATGTTAGAAAAATTTATTTTAGCCTCTAATATTTCTCCAAGCAGATTTACTCTCAACAGTTACATTGCAAATGTGCTGGAAAGGAGAGAGCAATATAGAGGTTCTTGAGCACCACTGATAGTGTTATCAGTACAATTAATTCTGTTTTCAGTCTGCAATATTTTATTTACTGGTTATAAGGAAAATGATGCCTTTAAAACTGCTTTCACTAAGCTTTTGTTCCCTACGTATGGCCAAATTGCCAGTTTGTAGCACTGCTCTCTGGGATATACATCAGCTAAAGCTCTCTCCATATGCTTAGCTATTTAGATTTATGAGAAACACAGAAGGTTCCCAAGGCCCTGAGGGAATTGAGCTGAACAGTAAATTCATACCTCCTGTTAAAAACTCTTGCAAACTCTCTGACCCCTTTTTTTAACCTCATACAGCCTGTCAAACCCATCATGGATGTTTAAATATACAGCAACAAAGTCTTATTGCTTTGTAAGTTAAGAAGAACTTAATATACATGGACTTAATATACATGAATAACCACTGTATATATAATTTTGTTGGGAAGAAAAGTTGCTGAGAATAAACTGCTTAGTCTTAGCCTTTGATTCAGAGAGAGATGACTGCCCTTATTCAAATGCATGCATTTCATGAACTTTACAAGACAGGTTTTCTATCTTGTTTTTTCATTTTACACTATTTCCTCCCTTCACATTTTCATCCCTCTTCACTCAGACACTGTTGCTATCTCACTCCATGTCTGAATGTTAACACGGCATTTGTTGTCCCTACATGTCTGCCTCCAGCAATAGGTAGAGAGACAACAGTAACTATAGGGCACTTTGGGGAGAGCAAGTGTTTTTTGATTAATACAGTGGCAAGATCCATATTTAAATAAACAGAAATGAAAGTGATAGAAGACTTCTAAAAGGTCTTCAGTGATATTTGTGGGGTTTGTCTGCAGTGCAGAATGACCACAAGGATATGCAGAGAACCAGCCTCAGCTCTCAGACAACTCAAATCCTGCAGGATTTATTAGCTCAGGCCTGTCTGTGAGAGTATGCTCTTCTCTTTCAAGGACCAACACAAGGATGCAGACACTTTCAAGCTGCTTTTAGAACTAATGAGCCTTCCTGGCCTCAGCTGGCCCCAGATAAGGCCACATAATTGTCTCTGTCCTGCACTTCCCAGTGCTCTCTTTGAGGGAGTATATTATGGGCAGGGATGCTGAGCTAGTTTCATGCTGTGTCCATCAACGTGGATCCCTCGCTGTGATGTGTTTCAGCTAATGGAGTCTCTTGGGTGCAAGTGCTAGGGAGCAGAGTCAGATAAATCGAGGTGGTTCAGCAGGAGCTTCCTGCATATGGCGAGACAGGTGCTGAACTGCTGCTGAAAAGAAATGTTGGATCTTCAAGTCCTGAGTGACTCAGTGCTCTGTACTGTGCTCCCTAGCATGCCCAGAGTCACTCATTTTGTAGATTAGGCTAGGTTCCACTCTATTCTGACACGAGAGAGCACTCACATATAATTTTTATTTTAAAATGAAATATTTGCGCTGTTTATCTTCTCAGATTCTCAGATTCTGCACTGTGGATTTAGTTTGTAGATACTTTTGCAGGACATTAGGCTTCCACAAGAGTGATCAATCAAGGCCAATAAACAATACATTTTATGGCTGTTCCTAGTGGGACTACTCAGAGCTACAGACAAGATTGTAATAATGGCCACCATGCTGGAGCAAGTGTATCTAGGTCAGGTTATTCTAACAGAGTCCAATAGCAGATATGCAGGGAATTATAAAAATAGAGCCAGTATATATAAACCAGCCCCTAAAGACTTCCTCAACCACACGATTTATAGGTATTGAATATCAGCTAGTGGACTGTTCTTCCCTTAAATTCTTCAACCTTTTAACATCTACAAAATCTTACAGCAAGCAGGTATAAAGTTGTACCAGCTATAACTAACTACAGTAGTTGATAATTTTCAGCCCCATTTTTGAAAATATAGTTGATAATGCTTTTCTTGTATTTTCTAGTATCTACAACAAGTTCTACCATTAAATCTTTTTTTTTCTATTTCTTCAAAGTTTAAATAATTTATTAATCTATTCAGTGATGTTTTCAAAAAGACAGGTAAATATAGTATTAAAAATCTTAAAAAAATCATAAGTCACTTCTATTTTAAAATATTCTTATGTTTGCTTGGCTTTGCTGCCCAACTTTATTTTTGTTGGTACTGTTTACCAAGTCTGTAATTTTGCTATCAAAAAATCAATGTTTTTATAATCTTTCAGAATAAGTTTATTCAGGAACTTAGCTACAAAATTCATTCTTTGATAATATTACAGCCATTTCAAGTGTTTTACTCAGTATCATTACAAGTTTCTTATCAAAAAATCCACATCTACTGGTAAGGTACAATCCTTTGCATTACAAGTAACAAAATATCTTAAAAGATAGACTGGTTTAAAAGGTGTATAGAACTTTTACTTCCTGATAATTATCCATCTTAATCAATTTCTGTTTTAAATGATAAATAAAGCAAAAAGCAGGAAAATACATTTTGTGTTGTTAAAAAAATCACTAATTTGAGGAGAGAGACAGTTTAACCATTTAAGAAAGCTATGCCTAATAGGTGTTATGTATAATCTGATGAGAATCCAACCTCAAGGACTGAAAGTCCGTCCCCAATTTTGAAGTTTGACAGTGAAGTCTTGATGACCTGGTATTATGCTATTTGTCATCTCACTTCTATATTGTACAGACTTTTTCTTGTGATACTGAAAAGAATTAAAATTTGACCCGAGACTACTTACATTTGAGAAGTTCATGATAAAAAAAATGTAACAGAAAGAAAACTGCTTGAAATGTGTTTATAGAAATTCAGAATTCTCCATCCATCCTAAATATCATGGGATGATGGGACAGAAAGCAGTCTGCTAGGGTGACCTAGTCCTATTTCCCGCAGGGCCAGCTGGGTCACGAATATCTATAACCTTTCCTTGGACCTCCAGAAGCAGAAGGTTGACAAGCACCAAGATGCTGTGATGTCCTCCTGGGAATGAGAACGGCTGCTTCTCTGAGGCATGAAGGGCCATCGTCATCAGTTCCGTGACTTTCCCACAAAATTATTCTGTCACATTCAAGGTTCATTCTGAGAATAATCCATTTATGTTTTATGAAACTTAAGGCTTACACTGAGTAGAGGGTCACCAAAGCTATGCTATTAAGTCTCTTAGATTAACATTTTGTCTAGGAATTAATTCTTTGTGTCTTATTTTCATGAATAAACAGATGCTGAGTACAGGCAAGATGTAACTGACCTAGCAGCTTGATTTGATGTGATATTTTGCTGTGATTGTAGTCTTCGCATTAAATTTATGTCCATGTAGGAAACTAAAAAAACAAAACAAAAATACAAAACTCACAAAACCCCCACCTGTACAGGTGGATACTGGCTTCAGTCAAGCACTGACTAAACTTTTACTTTCCGTTTAATGTGAGAAAGTTACAGATTTTCAACCGCCAAGATTCAAAACTGCTATACTTAGTATAATTAAAGCACTATATTCTCTGGTTTTATTTATCTTTGTTGTTTTTCTTTTCTATGTCTCATCCACTGTTTTCTTGTCAGACGTATCTGATAAATTCGATCTTGATTTCTTCTCTTAAGCCTTACCCAAATCAATTCCAAATGAATAAATTACAAATGAAGCACCCCTAGCAGACTGAGCTTTCTTCAGGAGTTTAAACAGAGAAAGTTCATAGTCCAGGAATTACAGAATGGCCTAACAGAGCAGTATACTAATAGTAATTTTGCCTGCATTCTTTGATCTGAAAATAGTGGATAACATGAACACAAGAGAGCTGGCCAAAGTTATAAAGAAATATTTTAGCTTGAAGTTGAAATGATCTGGCTATGGTCATATGTTGAAGTTATGTAACTCCTGCAACATGTGTACAAATTAAATAGTAAAGTTGCTTTGCCTATTGGGAAAGTCCAGCTAACAAGTGGACATACCTGGATTTCCTATGCCTATGCAAAGGGAAAAAATGCAAATCTACCTATTAGAATCTGTTAGGGTTGTGTGGACCCAATATGCCATCGTTTCTACCTGAAGTCTCATTTTATAAGGCAGCATCTGTACTTTTCATTACATTTCAACATTTAAGTAGGAAAATACACCAATCAATTCAAGTGAAAGTTTTATTGTCTTCTGCAGAGTGCATTTGTTTCTTGCTTAATGAATGATATTTACAGACAGCAAATATGAATTCATCCATTCCATTAAGTACCTACAAGAGATAAGCATAAAGGTGGCAATGAGATTAAAATGAATTCTTAAGAACAAAGCAATTTGCTTGTTCATGTAGGCAATTATTGAAAAGGTGAAGCCTGGATTTTTCAGGTAAAATATACAAGTGCAAATAGTGACATTGCTTTGCTAGAGAGAAATTTTGTAAGGTCACAGTCATTCTAGCATATACATTGCACATAATGTTTAAGAATGAACTAAGTTCTCTCAGTAAAGCGAGACCAAGATGATTGTTGATCTTTGCTTGACTGAATTAATGAAAGCAAATCTGATAATGATATGCTGAAATTATCCCCTGAAGAGACACAGCTGTATTGCTTGTCCATTCGTTGCTCATATTGTCTCAGTGCTCTAGTAGTTTTTATGGCTAATGTATAGTAAAGTTCTAAGAGAACTTATATTTATGCGAAGACTATCACAATATATATTGTAATAATCATTTGGCATATGTATGAAACGTAACCATATTTCATCAAAAATAGGTGCCTACTTTACTACAAGCATTGTTACATAACTATGCACAAACTAGCTCACATCTTAGTTAATGATAGTGTTAATGCACAATGACATTAGAAGCAATGAGCTGAAGATGATAGGGGTCAATAGATTTTATAGCATTCCTGTGCCATTTACCACAGTGATATCTGGCAGGGTTCCTTTAGTTTTATTTCACATCTTCTGGGCCTTCAATGACTTAGCCTTAATACAATGAGAAAGTTTAGCTGTAGATAGTCCTACTTCTATATGAAGAATGTAAAGAATATTAAGAATAGAAATGTGATATCCTTTAATGTTATCAATAATAATTGGGGAGAAAAATCACCTCATTAAGCACTAAAATTATTCCTCTAGTTACAGGACATAAATGAGAAGAAAAAACATCAAACAGTTTGAGAAAGAATTAGAACTTTTCTACTGTTGGTCCAAAGTAAACTTTATGGGGTTCATCAGCAGTAGTAAAAATAATTACTTGAAAATATAAATGAAGGTATCTCAGTAAGGAGGGAGAGGGAAGATAAAATCCCTTTAATTCCAACTGAATAAAACACTAATTGTGAACTACAGCAACAAAATTAATGAGGCTGATAGGACTTAATCAGAAACAACAAATCTGCTAATATTTGCATCAATTACTTTTTTTATAAAGAGTTACAAATCCTTTTGATAAAAAGAAACATTTTCCAGTATACCTTTTATAAACTTATTATTAATCATGTTAAGAAAGAATGGAAGTAAAATCCGCAAGAAGTAAAGCATGCACCAAAACAGGACTTTATCTGAATTTAGCTTCACCTATCAAACATCTGGCTGCAAGAACAAAACCTTTTTCCCCAATTACTCTGTAGTAAAACAGTAGAGTCAGTATTATCAGATAATAAGGATTTCAAACAGATTATTTCCTTCTCTTGATGTACCACATAAGACTTTTTAAAGTATAATTTCCTCAGTCTTATTAATTATTTTCAGATGTCTTCAGAGGACAAAGCAATTATAATAATAGATGGTATAATTACATGTTCAGTGACTATATAATAAGACTGTGGCTTAGACAAATTTAAGCAATATAGAGTTCTACACATGAAGTCTATACTACAGAATTGCTTCTCTGCTGGAAATTCTGATTCATAATTTGATAATTCTAAGTGTATAAAATGCTCAGAAGAGAATTTATCCTATCTACAGTGAATAAATATCTTACTGTAAGAAGTCATTTGCTAAGTAATCTTTATACAGCTTCATCCATGATTCTGGTGACACTGTATTCTTTGAATTAACTGTATATAATCACTCTGTTAGGTGTCCAATATGTGTATAGAAAACTATACATCACAAACTATATAAATTAATAGGAAAAAAGAATAAAATGACAAATTGTAATGACAAAATTAAATTGAAGGATATACTGCAAAACCACTCCACTATAAGAATTATGACTATATTTCATTACTATTATGCATCTTTACATTCCATTATGAATTCTTCTCCTAAAGAATTTAGAAAAAAAAAATCCTGTTTTCAGCATGTATTCTTTAGAAAATGTTTCTTATAGTTGATCCTAAGTATGTAGTCATTAAAGGATAGTATCAAATTGCATTAATAGCTCTTAGCTAAGATAACAAGCAAAGCTTAAATGATAAATAGGTAGAGTAATGCATACAGTGCATTTTTCACTCTCCTTAATACACATTTGACGTGAGTAGCTATTAACTTCATTTCTTCATATGTAAAATGGACTGCATTCTGTGAAATGTTTTCTAGGATATTTTTTCTGCAAGTGAAAGTACTATAAAGTTTAAGTATTCGTCCTCTATAGAGAATTCACTAACCGTAGTTTCTCTGTACATAGAAAACAAAAAGTAATCATTTTACTATGGAAAAATACGTAAATACATAAATAGAGAGGAATAAATGATCTCTAGATCTTGAAAGATGAGATATTCTGTGATCCCAAATTCTTTATGTTCTGAAATACACAGCTGTCTCCAATATTGATATATTGCAAAACCAGTTGATAAATAGATATTGAAATACTTGTTTATAATTATGAGTGCGCAATCACTGAGATAATGACAAAAATGGCACTTTCCTCTACCACCTAATACAGATCTGTAAAAGTGACAAAAAATATCTGTTCAATGAAACACATTCCCCTACCTTCAGTCTAGATCAATAGACTAAATATAACCTTTACAAGTGACTTATGACTTCAGCTAGAGGCAGATCTGAGCATTGTTTATCTGCAAATTGCTGTCCTTTAATGGATGGATCCAATATGGATGTATCTTCAAGTTCATTTCTCATGTTGTGAGTTTTTGCTACAGTGCAGAGACTAGAAAGTTCAAATGCTTCTGAATACCTGAAATACATCTATAGAGCCAAGTCACAGTCATTGAAGAAAGGATAAATACTCAGGGCATGGTCAGTAGGGTCAGCTGAAACTTTAAGTTTTCCTGATAAAATATGGCTGGTGTTTAGAGAGCAAGAAACAACTTGATGAAAAAAGATGGATTGCCTTATTTTATTGGAAATGTGGAACTGGATCTTTCTGTGGCAAAACTGTTCCAAAGTACAGAAGCTGAAGCTCCTTATTTGGTTACAAAACTCTCTACCTTTTTGCCCTTTTACTTTTCAACTAAAATAAAAATGCTGTGAGTGTAGATTAGATATTGATTACTGAAATAGTTCAGGTTAAAATGTTTTATTTGCAGCTAGAACAGCAATTTCAGGATTTTTATTTCTCTAAAATTGTCTAGGTTAAGGTGGAATGTCTGGTCCAGAAGCATCTTGCCAAGTCATAATGGTAACTAATCCATAACCTGTCTTTAACAAATAGGAAAATCTTTTTCCCTTTTTTTTTTTTTTTCTTTTTCATTTGTTCCATGCCAAAGAATGCAGGATATTGAATCCCTCTTACTGGAGGTCCTAGGAGTTAAATACCCAGAAGCTTCAGCAACATGTTTTAGTACTGGGTCAGTTATCTTCTTTCATTGTCATTGTCTAATTCAGTTAGCATATAGAAATAAAAAGTTTTAAATGATTTTTTTTTCCCAGACGCGTGTTGCTGCTTGTCTTTCCAATCTAATGTACAACCTACAAAGTGGACAGCAGCAGATTTTGAGCCATTTTCTCGCTGCAAACAAATGTCTTTCATCTGCTTCATTAAGCCAAGAGGGAAGGAGGGAAACAAATTTAAGGGAAACAACAAGAAAGCACTTTCCAATACAAAATTTTGACAGAGCAGCTACTTCTCAGTTCCATTCTGCCAGAGTGATCCTGGGCTTTGACAGAGAAAAAAAAGTATTGTGGTCCTTTCACCAGATGATAAAGACAATAAAAGATGATTGGCATATGTGCAAATAGAAGTCAATTTAGAAGATGACTTTATGGTGTCATAGATTACCATGGTTAAATGAAATACTTGTCAATTTTGGATAGTACAGACATGCACACAAGCACTGACCTTGTGAAGTCTCTACTGTTTTTTTAACCATATCATTTTATCTGGCTTACTGGAATATATTTTACCTACTAATCCTTTACACCCTATCCCCATGTGATTTGCAGTCATAGAGAAGATCCTTCGCTTCATCTTTCATGACATTTTCATGAAGATCTTTCAGTTTATATTAAAAAAGAATTGAAGATATTAGTCTTAATGTTTGAAATTGGTATAGGTTTCTTGCTTTCCTGTTTATTGAAAATGAATTAAG
>JAUBNY010000252.1:537383-549377 GCA_032275445.1 Crypturellus soui | reverse complement strand
AGAATTGAAGATATTAGTCTTAATGTTTGAAATTGGTATAGGTTTCTTGCTTTCCTGTTTATTGAAAATGAATTAAGAGCACTAGTTTCTGAATGAAAAAAGAAAAAAAAAACTTGCACATCTCTGCTCACTGGAAGTAATTCTGATCTCTTTCTGAATCTTCAATATCTGGGGGAAAATAGTTATTTTTCTTGGGTGCCTTAACTGTTCTTTACACGGAACAAGTCACTCAGCTGGTCAACAAGACCTCCCGACGGCCATGTCATCAGTGAAGCTGAGAAGGAAGTCAAATTTAGGAAGAAATGGAAAAGAGTCTCTGTTGCATAAATCACTTTTTTCTCAGCTCATGTCACCTTATGAGAACTTATATCTCAAGTATTCTGTACAGAATTCTTTTTTTTTGTATCCAGAACTCATTGCAAGATGATGTAATAAGGAATAGGATAAACAATCAAAATTTATTACAACATGAAGTCTTGCAGTCTTTCATTTTACCCTTATAACAGGTGGAAGAGTATCAAATTCTGAACCTAGGAATACTATTTATGAAATTATTAGAAAGCGATATATCTGACACATTGCGTATTAGTAAGTATATAGATTGGTACAAATTTCAAATCAGACAGATTTTTATTCTTTGTAACATATTAGACAATAACTGCACTTTTACTGAAATAATTCTCTGAATATATTCCAAAAGAATCTTCAGGAATTTTATTTAAGTAAGTCTCATGAGATAAGTCTAGTTATGCACATGACTAACAACCTGAAGGCTAACTGATCAAGTAGTTTTTATATTTTACCTCTTAAAAATAAATCCTTTTGCAACATATATTTTCTAGAAGGATTTTTTTTTCACCAGGAAAGAGTTTTATAACCTTTCACAAAGGAATCATAATGATGATTGCAAGATAATTATGGTGGAAACTTCAATAAACTGATGCATTTGTCATTTGACAGATAGGATGCATGTTTCTCTGATATGTTTTCATTGACAAGAGTGGTTTCTTTCCGGTGGAAAAAAAAAAAAAAACCTTTCAAATTTGCCCTTTTTAGAGACCTCAGCATCACTTTAACAAATAACAGTAACAGAAGTGTTGGCAAAAAAAGAAGCATCAACAAAAACACAAGAATGTGAGGATTTAGTTTGATTGCTTTATAAATAAATCAAACATTATCCTTTTATTACAATATTTAAAGACAATTGACAGATAAAAACAAATAAATGTGACAGCAAGAAAGAAATTGATTTAAAGCTATTTCTCAGTACACTAATTTAGACTGTGTGGTTTGGTACTATTTGTCCAGCATAACTGATATGATAGGCTAGATCAAAGACGAGGAATATCATGAGGATTTTTCAGTGACACATTAGTATAATTTAGGTAGCATACGGTAACCAGCATACTATATAGTGTATGGTAAGTGGAAAGTTATGTCTATATGATATTACTGAAGAAATGAGATGGTATATAGGTTCTATTTTTGCTGTGTATCAGTCTTAAGAGACTTACAGAGTAGTCCTGCTCATTCACATCTAAATTGGGACCTGCTCAAGAGGAGGTATCTGCAGCAACCTCATTTGTGCCAATAATACCAAAGGCTACGATGACTACATTATCCCAGAAAACCTCCTGTCATTTAGGGTTTGTCCCTGGTGCTATGCTCACTCTCCAATGTCCCTGTAAACAGGGACATCACTGAACACAGACAACAGTCCATAGTCTGCAGCCATTCTGCTAGCAAAGGCAAAACCTGACTTGCTGGGCTACAACTATCAAAACTGATATGACTTAACCTATTCAGAAGCGGCAATATCTTTAATGCATGGAATTACTGCAGTGAAAATACGTGCAACTACCAATACAACAGTATATATTTAGACTGTTACAAATCTTTTCATTTAGTCCAAACATTTGAAAATAAGTGAAATACTGATTAATGGCAAATATTGAACATCTATTATTACATCTTTTTTGAGGCGAAGCTGAAAGAAGGTGTATCATATAGACCTGCAGATCTTCATCACCTAACTTAAATGTTTATTCAAAAATTCAGGGTAATTTGTAGTTATTTCTTTTGAAGCATGCTTGAGGTAGATAATAGGAAGAAGTATTCAAATGGTGATAGATGGATTTACTCTTAATTATAAATCATGGGACATGCAGATGTTATGTAAATAAGGCTAGTTTAGTATTTTATATACAGCAGTTGCAAGTATAAATATTATGTATTAAGATGAAAAAGCACAGAAGTCTTGCTTCAAGGGTTTTGCCTAGGATCAAACGAAGTTTGATCTAGCATGTAACCCTAAAAAAAATAGAGCATATGCATATATCACTCACAATAAAGCTTTACTTGCTTAATTTTCATATCAGCCTGACATTTCATTACATAATTTCTAAAGTATTTGGTTTAATTTTTGGAGTGTTATCTCTCAGTGGTGAATTTGGTGAAAAAAAAGGTACTTCAAAGGACTAGTAAAAGGCATATATTATAGTAACTTAAATGCTAGAAGTGTGTGCATGTATGCATGCATATTATTTTTTTACTGTATATATCTTTTGAATTTTTTACTCAGATCTCTACTTCCTGCTGTAGTTTTCCTACCTGTCTTTATACTGCAGCTGCACGAAAAATATAAGTAAAGAAAAAAAAAAGTTGAATTTTCTCTTACACATTTCTGCATTATTTTTCAGGCATTAAATAGCAATTTGCTGATAGCAAAATGATTGCAATATTTAGAGACATTAGAAACGATGCTAACAACTGCTCTCGGGGTGTTGCAAAATTAATTAAAAGTATCTGTAAACACAATATACCTGTAATGGCTAGGTGGAACTTGTTATGGTTTCTTCTTCAGGGTGAAAGTGAGATAAAACAAGCCTGACATGAGGACATTTTAGACTGCAAAAATTAAATTCTGTCCCCACTGGAGGCCACTGTGCATTTAAAACTACTGGTGTACCGCGATTACGTGATTTAAAGTTTGTCTTGCAGCTAAGTAACCTTGACCTCACTGAGCTGATGAATAACTGATATTTTTGCTAAAGGTCATCTTTATTATCTGTGCATACATTGAGCCAATTTTAAGCTGCTATAGACTCTTGTAAATAGACTCTAGTAAATAGACTCTTGTCTATTTGCAATGCATATCTTCAAAATGTTTTGCAAACTTCTAAGTAAGAGACTATAACCTCTTCATTGATCAATTAAAACAAAACACTTTCTGCACCATAAATTCAATAATTTTTCATACGGTTGTGAGGTAGTTTCTTGTATTTCATACATCTATCATTATGAAAGGCTCAGGAATAGCTTTATCAAAGCAGAATTAAGATTATGGTTTACATGTGCCTTGCAAATAATCTGGGGAGCTACATTTATCTTCTAAGGCATTTAAAGTGATGAAGTATATCATAAAACCTATGCAGTTGCTCCTTTTGGATATGTAATGTTTATTAATCCTGTCCTTCCTATGACATTCTGGTGTACAGCAAATACCTCAATGTTGCCAGCGCAGCATATAGTTTATTCAACACAGGAAAACTGTTGATTTAAAATTTAGAGTGTAAATATTGCAGCTGGATTAGATTTCAACAAGTATTTACAGATTATTTTCAAAATAACTTCATAATAAGAGGAAGAACCAATCATGTCTGTTTCATAGGTTGGAATTAAGGCAGGGAGTGTTAGAATAAAGGGTTGTTTACATATTTCAAGTCACCATATAAAAGCCATTTTTCCAGCCAAGGTTTTTAACGGTACAGGGAGTGTAACCACTGGGTTACAGAGCTGTGCAGTCTTGTGCTTTTTCCAGTCTGTATGCCTAATGAATTATATCTTGATCAAGTAGAAGGGACTGAGTTAGTCTCTCTCTAGTCTTGCAATTCCGGCATCTTTCATCGAACTGAAATAGAGGAACTGGAAAAATGAGCTGGATCCAGACACTACTTAGAACACCCAAGAAATACTTCTTGGTTTCCAAAACTTTTATTAATATTATTATTAATCTCATTTTAAAACCAGAAAGAAACCCAATTATACATTGGGTTGTACATTATACATGACATTTTCAAGTCTAATATGTCATTTTCACAAAATCAAATTTTCTGATTAAGAAGGATATTTTGGTCAAAACATTTTGCCTGCATCTAGATCAGCTTGCTTGTATAGCATGGAAAGCAAATACTGATAGATCCTCCGAAGTCCCATCTGACTTCACTAGGAGTTGGACTTAATGTGGGCAATGTCTTAGGACATTATTGGATTTGGAATTTTATTTAACAATCATCATTGGAATTACTAGGAGTTACTCTTAGAGGGATAAATGATAATACTCCCTACAAGTTGAGTACAAATTGTAACATGTTCTTAGGATCATTCAGCTTTAAGGGAAATGGCAGAAACTTAATGGTTCCTTTACATAATTTGTCCCATTTGAATGCTCTCATTTACTGCCTTTTCATTTTTGCTGTCCTCTGATCCTGAATCCGTTACTGCAGTGAATATTTTCAAACTTCATTGGATCCGCAATTTTCTTTTTCAGCTCAATGTTCTCCTTTATATATATGAAAATATAGTCACACTTCTTGACACAACTCTTATTTCCTCTGATTTAAATGCATTTGGGTACTTACTTACCTCTTTTTGTTTGGCCTGTAATGCTGTAAGGTGTGGTGCACATTTTCATGTTAGGCTTAATCCTGCCAGGCTATATTAGTTATTTAATTTTTCAGTTAGCATCAAGCTTTCTTCTCCACTCTTACAAATATTCAATTCTTTCTTATTAGTTCGAAGATTATAACACAAAAAGGCCATCTACTTGATGGCCTGAGCATACTGGCCAAACTTTCAGCCAGTATGCTAATGTATTGTAATGAATAATTTGAAATTCCTCATGATTTAGGATATTGTTGGAATTTGACTTAGTTTTTCTTCTAAATTTGATTGAATAGAAGTAGCATCTATGTCCTGTTTTTTTCATTTAACACAGGTGACAGTGGTTAATAGTTTTACTGTTTGCATATATATTTTCTCATACCGTATACAAAAGTTGTTACAGATAGTAGGCTATCTTTCCCACAATGATGTATTTCTTGAATATTTACATTTACAATAGCCACACTCAGAGCACTTTATTTGAGGGAAGAAGGAGAAAGGAGTATAGCTTGATAATTTTTATCAGTAAACTTGCTGAGAAGATTTTCTTCCTGGCATAAAGAACTGAAAATAAACCTCCATCTGTTACTCTTAATGATTTTTATAAGAATATAAGAAGATAGCAGGGAATTAAGATATTTAGAATAATTTCCTTGACTTTATAGGTAGTGCAATTTTTAAAAACAGTAGTAATGATTTGAAAGCCTTATTAAGATTGATTTTTTTTTCTTACAATCTTCCTCTATGGCAGGAGCATTAATATCAATGGGCTGTGAACATTTTAACATTTCATTTTATTTTTTTTTAAATACGCATATATTTATATATATATATGAACGTACACATTTAACCTAAAAGCCTAATGCATAGAAGCAATTCAGAAAGTGCTTAAGCTCTGCTGAATTTAATGAGATTTATACACATGTGCTTAAAGAGACTGCACGTAAGTGCGTAACTCGGAGCTTCAGAACTTTTTAGGATCATTTGGCTACCCGTGAGAATGCCAAAAGAGGAGACAGAGCACAATTATCAAGATAACAAAAGCTATTTTTCACAACTGTTGAAACTAATTCCTTTCAACTTTACATAGCTGGATAGTGAATGCCTTCAAATTCATTTTTTTTCTGGGAAGTGGACAAGTTCTTTCTGCCAGCCCCAGCACTCACCATAAGCTGAGACCATAAGCACATTAAGTCCACACTCTTATTTCCTACTGGCTAGCTAATAAACTATTAAATACTAAGAGAGCACACCACTGTGTAATTGACTATTCTTCAATCCCTGCTTTCAAAGGAAGCAAGCTGAAAGGACTCCTTTGGCATCCTAAGACTTTACCAACCATATCACATCAAGAACCTCTGAAAGTGTGCAAGCTCACCAAGTGTGGAGTGGATGTGTGCTGGATGGGAGGATGAGAAATAGGAGGTTTGCACACTGTGGCTGTGTGATTCCAGACAGATGAGAGATCACTAAGCATCTTTGCAAGGTACCAGCCTTATGGAAGCCAGCTAAGTGCTGCTGTGGTCCCTTATGTGGCACTGTAGATCAAAACTGCATTACTGCCTTTGCTGAAAAAGTACACTCTGGTGTCATGCTCTTGGCAGGGTCTAGTATGCAGTTATCTAGAGGATGCCACGAGGCTACAGACAGCCCCTGAGTGCTGCACGTCACTTGCAGTGCATGCATAGCAATCCTTGGCGAGCCTCCCAGGCCTCGGCAGGGTCAGCATTGCAGCCTTGGGCACGCCACTATATTCTAAAGAGTGGGATTTTGCTTTCAAAACATAAATTTTTTGCTGTAAAATGATCTTCACCATGCAGTCAGGTGTACTAGTCGTTTTTACCTCTTCCCCATGCAACTGTGTCATAAAATTATAATATCAAGTATTTTCAGCT
Source organism: Crypturellus soui (assembly GCA_032275445.1). Taxonomy (NCBI): domain Eukaryota; kingdom Metazoa; phylum Chordata; class Aves; order Tinamiformes; family Tinamidae; genus Crypturellus; species Crypturellus soui. The sequence continues at coordinate 542,820 of JAUBNY010000252.1, read as the reverse complement.
CCAATCAGCTTCATCTGGTTTAAATGTAGTGATCTTCTGGCTGTCTATATAACCACCTCACTAAGGCTGTCAAATTTATGTACCTAAAACTAAAATTGAATTTATCATCTTGTATCACTTGTCTGACATATCTGTTATGGTGAAAACACCTGAATGGATAACAAATCCTTATGATAGTTTAATATCTTTGTACTATGTGTTCTTAGACAAGAAAAATTATATTGCATCTCTATGCATCTCTAAGTCTATTTTGCTGAAAGTATTAATCTCTAAGTCTTTTTTAAGCATTCATCTTTAAGATCTTTTTGTTTTTAACCTTATTGTATCACATTGGCAGATCTTTTTTAAACTTGCCAAACAGAGTTTTGCACTGCAGGTTTTTTGAGAGAAATGTTATTTCCTGTCACATTTATCTGTAGAATGTATGTCTAGTTTGGATGATCCATGCTTATTTTATTGCTTGAGGCTGCATTTTTTATCAAGATATATCCATGTTCATAAACTGAAGGTATCACAGTTATTCTCCTCATTGGATATGTTGTTGTATCTCAGACAAAGATATGTACTACTTCACTAAAGTTTGATGATCCCATATCTTTGCTGCTAATAACCTTATTTTAAAGTGTTTAAGAAAGAAATAAGTTCAAGTCTGCAAAGTTAACTGACTAGGAACCAATTGCTCAATCCTGTAGGCAAAATGAGCTTTCATGCCCCATTAGAAAACAGCAGGATTTGCACTTACATAAGAACTCCCCCATAATGCATCTGCTCTTCTCTGGGAGAGGAGAAAGGACAAGGTGGGTGCCTTAGAATCTTTGGTTTCAATCCAGCTTAAGCTTTCTTAGCATTGCAGCTGGGTTTCTGTCAGCAGAACTGAAAGTGAATGATCCTCTGTTTCTTATCACATACAGTTTGATATTCTTTCCGGTAGTTTTCTCTTTTTCTTTCTGTGTAAGTCTTGATTGACATCAGAATCAGATGAGTATTTGCTGTAGACAACAATTTTTCTTCCTGACATTATAGTAATCTGTATGCGACCATCATTATCAACAAGGGCAGCAGTAACTGCAGTGTAATTATCTGTGCATCATTGTTTCAGGTGTCTCCTGTTGCCTGCTGAAAGCACTCAGAAATCTTTCCTCTATAATTCTTGCATTCTTGTATAAATGACAGTTCAAATATTGCCATTATTTTTATGGCCAGAGTAGTGCACCTATTTCTGACCAAAAAAAAAAAAAAGGGAAACGAACTTTTCAAGTCTTCTTGAAAGGCAAAAAATATATTAATCACTGAAATAGTTCTCTCTCTTTAATAGAAAAATTGCTATTTGTGAATAAGTAACTGATAAATAATATAGAGATGTTTTTAACAATGTTTTTAGGAAAGGAAATAATAAAGGAAGTGACTTCCTATCTACTGCTTTGCTTTGCTTTGCTTGTGTTCACATGCTGTTTTGGATTTCTCCCACTACAAAAGGTACATGCAGTTTCTCCCCTGTAATGACCAAAAAATTCCCTGTGAGTTATATATTACCATTAAAAAAGATATTTGGATTCTCATGTGAACAATTCCCTTTGAACTTTCCATAGAAATCATTGATTCACAGGAAGTATTTGAAATTATTCTGAGAAATAATGAGTATTCAAGGCAAATTTACCTCCCTATAACAGAAGAAATGATGGAGGTGGGGAAGACAAATAATTTCTGCAATTAGAAAACTTAATGGCATTATGTTAGCGAATAGAAAAGAGATCAAGTAGGGGTTTATTTCCTATTTCAAATCATTATATAGCTCTAAACATCTTCATAACAGTCAAACACAGGAACAGTTTAAAAGCTAAAATTAGTAAATTGTCCTCAGAACAATGTGATGCTTGAAATACTAGAATAAAAGAAGTACTAGAAACAATTAATGTTCTTAAAGACACAGGAATGACTAAAACTGTTGGTCTAGATGGATTCTTGGAAGAAACTGAGAAGTCACTGCATCCAAGCTGTCTACACTTCTAAATAGGTTATTTAATATTTTACTGCACCTGAAAATGTTTTTACTTTTGTGCAAGTGACCCTCAGGAAATACCTTTCTCAGGAAATACCTTTATCTATTATTTCCCTGTGTCCTGGGGAAAGGAACTATGATTCTTTCATTTTTCCATCTACCTTCTACAATATTTGCATTTCAGAACCAAAGGAAGATAAGGCCAAATTGGGTTATTGGTATTTGTGCTCCCTTTTTTTTTTTTTTTTTTAAAGGAGACAAGGATAATCTTATCAAAATGTTATTTTGACCTTTTTTTTTTTCTGTGACTTCTGTGATTGTGACCAGAAAGGCCCTAAGCTTTTCATGGTACCAGATGATACTCTGTTTCTTCATGGCTGAACTGTGGATGAAAGCATGGAACACAGTGGAACATCGTAAGTGCCACCAATGATCATGCTTTACACAGAGGGCAGTTCTTGCACTTCTTGCTTTAAGCACATGCTGAAGCTCCTCATTTGAGTAGATTTTAGTGATAACAGTCAACTTCTTCACTTCCAAGTGACTAAACTAATATGTTTCCATCCACAGTTGAAAGTCTCAGAACAAGTGCTCTGATTATTAGATCTCTAAATGTAGTTCATGACATGTATGTATATGTACATATATGTATATGTATGTATGCAAATACACATAAATGCATATAGGTGTGTGTGTATACATATTTTTGTGTTTTTAATTTTATTTTAGGAAGTTATTCCTACAATATTTGTGACACGGGAATAAATAGGCTAGGTTAAGTTTTAGTAATAATTTTATATAAGATAATTCAGTTCTAATTTTTTTTTAGTATTAATAGTTTAACAGCTTGTGTGATAGAATAATTTAGGAATAATGATAGTTATTTAACTTCTTTCTTATTACCTTAATTTTCTTGTTTCATTTTTTCCTTTGAAAATACATGAAGTGCTATAGCTTGATCAAAATATTGTTCTACACAAACATTTTTTCACAGTGATGTTTCTACTGTATCTCTAAAGGATGAGATGAACCTTGTGTTTATATCAACATCAGATATATTTTAGAAAAAAAAAAGAAATAAAAAGTTACTCTTGGGCATAATCTCATCTTTAATTTTCAGATATCTTCCTCTGTTCACCAGGAACCAAAGAAATTCTGATATTAGTCTTCAGGAGTCAATCTCACTGGAAAGCACAGTTTCAACACAAGAAATAAAGGTCAGTAAATTCCATTATCATAGAATCACAGAATGGTTGAGGTTAGAAGGGACCTCTAGGGATCATCTAGTCCAACCCCTCTGCTCAGGCAGGAACACCTAGCATATCTGTAAATCTCAGATAAGGCCTCTCAGATAACTGCTTTCCAATCAGATCAGATCCCTCAAAGCTAAGATCAGCAGCTTGAAAAGTCACAAAATCACAGAATGCCTAAGGTTGGAAGGGACCTCCAGAGGTAATCTAGTCCAACCCCCCGGCACACGCAGGGCCACCTAGAGCTTGTGGCACAGGACTGCATCCAAGTGAGTGACTAAATTGGTCAAAATATTGCAAAAAGTTATCTTGAATCCTGTGTGAACTGCAGGGTTAGGAGTCAGTTAGTGCACTAACTTATTTAATAAAATCTACCTTTTGCTATTTTAAAATCTGAAATTAAAGTTAATGCAAAATGTGACAGCTCACATTTTGCTTTCTGTGTGACTCTTAAGGTTTTGGATCTGCAGCATCTCAAATAATAAATGAACTTTACAGTGTTTAAAAACTTAGATTTTTCTAATTCTGCTGCCTCATTCAGATGAACTGAAGGTTTGGAGTATTTCAGAGTTATGAGTTTGAATGTTAAGCTTCTTCCCAAATAATTTCTTTTGCAATTTTATAGTATCATTTAGAGTTTGTGATAAATCTGACAGACAAGAGATATAATTACAAATTTGCAAAAACCAAAGCATGTGGTTCCTTTGAGAACTAGAATTATGGCTTCTGATTCGGTTACAATAAATTCTAATGCAAACATTACAGAGACCCAGAGCATGAAAAATGAAAACACATCCTGAAGTTCACATATAATTATTCAAAAAGGAAATCAAACACAGAATAAAAGAAAATGGTCACAAAATAGTATTCAGCCATTGACTACCACCAAGAAAAGAAGAAACATTTTCACTTGCAATCATGTCTCCCCTCATCTGTATTCCATTGACCTACCCCTCAGCTTAATAGCAAAGTTTCAGTGGAAAGGAGGGTCTTTAAAGATCACAAGCAACTTTCCTTCATGAGAGTTGTTTTAAAAAAAAAAATAAAAAAATCTACATATTTTCTATCATTCCACTTTTTATTTATTGGCTAGTAGATACAGAATGTCATTGCTGAAATGGACAAGGAGTGGATATCTTCTCATTCCTGAGCTGATGTAAGAGGTTGGAAGTAACTATCAATTACTGAGTTTTTTCCTTTTGAATACGGCTTTCTGCTTGTGAGGTTCCCAAGTGTCCCCTGCAGCTACTTAGCAGTGTTGCAGCTTTATTTATTATAGGAAATCATCTCTACAAAGGAATCAGAACATCAGAAGAACACAGTCTCACTTTCTCCTATGCATCACTCCCAGCCAATTACATTTTGTGAATTCTAGACTAGCCAGATTTTCATCAAGGTATTAATGCAAAATGCTATAGACCTCATGAGTAATTTCCTGAGCAGCACCAGAGAGACGACATTTAATACATAGACTTCTGTGGGGAATATGCTCATACATCAGAATTATCTGAAGAGCTGACTGTTTATGGAATATTAAGGAAAACCAGAAGAATGGCATTTTTGGTATAAAGATGCCAGAACTCTGTTCCTTTAGGCATATTTTTGTTTTGTTTTATGAATAAATTAATTTCTAAACTAAGAGAAAACATTTTCCTCCAGCTATCTTTTTTTTTCCTCCCTCTGTTGAAGTAAAAAAAGAATCAAAAAATATTTATTCTTTTATTTGTATTTCAACACACATGGGTAATGAGCAATGAACACAACCTTGCCAGATGCTAAAATACTGCACTTCAAAAAGTACACAGAAGTTCTACAACATTTTAACTTTTTCTCAAACCACTTTTTGCTACTATAGGTTGACATACTTCACTGAGGAGGTGATTTTTCAGAAGTAGAACTGGCAAGTGCCAGAGAGCACATTGATTTTTATACCTTTGAACATACACTGAAGCTCAAATTGTGCCATGTGGTAACAGCACAGGAACAGCCAGCAATATATTCTCTGTACCTAACTGGACAATCAGGACCATGTTAAGCTTGAACGGACAATGCAATACTAGGGACTGCAGTGGGTTTGCTTGTTGTGGTGGCAATATATGCATGTATGTGTGTGGAAAAGCAGCTATCCCTACTCCTCCATTCTCTGGTACCCCCTTACCTAACTCTTGAGATCATTAATTTATTTCAA
>JAUBNY010000252.1:516038-529116 GCA_032275445.1 Crypturellus soui | reverse complement strand
AAAAACCATAGAGATTATAGAGTTTTAAAAGCTGAAGAACATTGGCTGTTTGCTTCATTGGCCTTTTAAAACCTTGAGAGATTTCTTTGTGTTCTGCTTCAGGAAAAAAGCGCAGTGTACAGAGGTAGGAAATCAAAAACAAGGCAGGGAGATGTATAATAATGTGAAACAAAAATACAGCTCAAATAGCCTTTAAATAATTGAAATGTAGCTGCGTTGCCCTGTTCTGACTGCCAAGTTTATTTCCTTCTTTTCTGTTTAACTGAGATTTGATTTCTTTTTTACCTCTTGCCATAATTTACCTAGCATAAGTAAGTGCAGTCTGAAGCGATGAGTATCTCTGTGATTGATGTTCAGGGGGCTTGGATTTGGATAGTGACATTGCAAAGACTTTGGGTCTATCAGTGGTTGAACTTTGAATTCCTGTTTCCATTGCTCGGTAATTTCCAGGATTTCCAATTTAGACCTTTGGTGGAACAGGTAGAAAACAATAGTTTGGGTATTTCTGATTAAGTGCAAATAGAAGTTTAAATGTTCCTTTTCAATGATGTCACATGTTCAGGTGTGAGGGTAAATTGACCTGACTTTGCAGAGAGACTGTGTAAATCTGTATACACAAGACTTACACTGGACATGAACTAAACAAGTCTCAGCTATGAAGAGTAATGATAACATACAACACTGCATAAACTCCTGTGGCCTGTCACACTTAATTTTATTTTATGTGGCAGTGAGGATGGATTTTTTTCCTCTGACGAGAGCAGCAACAGAATTTTTCTCCATTTAGGATCAGATGGTATCAATGGCGATTCTCCTTTCCTCTCTCCTCTCCCCACACGCTATCCAGCGAGAAGAGAATGCTTATTCCCATCTGTTTCTTTGTTCTGAACTTTTATATCACACAGCCAAGTGTAACTCAATATGGCTAATCAGAAATATTATTCTATATAGTAAAGACAATATCAAGATTAGTGAAAGTCTGACAACAATTTTGTGCATTTAATTCTTTAATGTACATATGCATATATACAGATATATAATATATATACCACAGATGATATCTCAAATAGCACAGTAGTGCTTTTGCTTTGTAATGAAGGAAAAAATGCAGTAGTTGCCCTGACATTATCTGCAGAATAACTTGCTCATTATTTTTTTGCCTTTAAGATTTACAAGAATTAATCTGAAAGAATAGTTGAAGTAAATACAAATTGTAATTATCCTTATATTAACACTAATTCATATGAAAGAACAACATTCAGCAAACAAGATTACACGATCAATGGCACGGCAAAATCTTGCTTTCTGTTTCTCCTTTCATGTGTTTGTTCCAGTAATAAATTGAAAAGCTTCAGAGATGTGGGTTTTCTTTTTTTTTTTTTTTTCTCCCTTCGTTTTGTTTGTCAGGAAGAATTCTTCTACTCACTACTAACATGCCAAATGCCACCACACAGTTGCTGTGATAAAATCAGTGTACAGAATGAGGTAATCTTTACTAGTCTATGAACCTTCTTACATCCCTCTCTATTTTTGAAGCTATGAGAACCCTAGCAGAATATCAGGATAGACAAGCTTTACGTAGTGAACAAGATTCTTTGACTTGCCAAACTTGAGCTGACAAAAATGCTGTCTAAACAGCAAAATACACAACTGAAAAATATGAATGCATTTCCTGTGATTTCCAGATTGTCAGCTGGGCATGGTCTAAAATGGCCATTCAGGCTATGAGAGTAGAAACAGAGAGTATGTGTCTTTCCCGCAGCATGATTGTTGCCTCCACGTAGAAATTATTTTTCCCCCCTTTTCTTTGCAAAAGAGGTGGATAAGCTGCGCATGTCTGTCCCATCCTACTGTATATAATCATTAAAATGATTTTCTAAAACAGATGACCAACTGCTGGGTGACACTAGTAATGATCTAATTTGCTTTTATGGTTACTTAGCATTGTCTATGCTGGATCAGATCCAAGTTCCTTTCAGTCCAAAGTTCACCATCGGCAATGGCTAAAACTACCCAGAAAAAAGATGTAAGACTTTGGCAGTACCTGGAAGTGCAATAACTTCCCCTTTATCTGAGCTCTTTTCCTGAATGCTAAATGAAAATCTGTATTTCCCTTTACTTTGCATACAGCTATCATGGGCTTTGAAGACAGAAGAACGAAACCATCAGTTCCTAATGATCATGATGGCTGTGCTGTATGGATCTTTCTCATAGACATAATATTAGACAATGATGTGCCAAAGATATTACAGTTGAACAACTGATTTGACAGCCCATGAGTTGTCTTCTGTTCAAATAATGAATTTTTGTCTTCGGTCCTGAATGCAAACATCTAGGGTTTGACCTTCTTAAAGACAAGCTTGCCCATTCCCAATGGAATGCCTTAGCTTTTTTTCGTAGTTAGTTTCAGATCATGCGAATATATATATATATATGTATTTCTTTAGGATCTTGTATGTAGTAACATACAATGAACATGAACGATTCAGGCTTTTTTTCAGTTTTTTTTTATTTGATACACTCATGTTGTTGTAAATGATTACCATACAGTTATTATTTAGAGCAACTGTACTGCACAGGCTCAGCATACCTAACTTCTCCAATTAGTGTTTTTTCATTGATTTTGGTTTTATTTTGGAGAATATCTTTAGCAACATGGGACAATGAGTTTTCTAAAATTTCCTGGATGATAAAGCCAATAAAATATAAGGGCAGTCTTTCACATCTTCCCATATTTTGGAAGATTTTGTATGTTTTTATTGCATCAGCCATTTTGTTTTGAAGCTCTCTAAATACTCTAGAATATCATGTTCAATTGCATTATCTTTTTTCTCCTATCACAGTAATTTCAGTAATTGCTCAATGCACTCACTTCTACTGAGTCTTACTTCACGAGTTTGATGTATCACATCAGGGAACAGGGAGTCTGCTGAGAATAGCAGGGAGCAGATGTACAAGCAGTCCAGCATGGTGACATAAAGTTGAAATATCCTAGGAAACAACAGGGACTCTAGAAAGCTTTCAGCAACTTGGAAAATAACTGAGCTGATTGTCTGCAAAAGGTATGTAAATAAGAACGCCTGAGAAAAAGGGATCTATCTGTGAGGACACAGTGGGCAAGGAGATTTTTTTTTTTTTGGAAGACTCTTCTGGAAAAAAAAAATGTTTCAGATGTTTGTTTCGAAGTCAACTGTCCAATAATACTTTGGCTTTCAAGTTCAAAGACATTTTGGAACCTAGTCAGAATGGCTGTGAGCTTTCATCACATGAATGTCAAAAACATTCGGATGTACCTAATTCATATTGCAAAGCTGTCATGCTGCTACATCATATGGATCAAATACTGCTGAGACAATTTTTGCTGGCTGAACAGAGACATTTCCAGGCAAACACAATTCTTTCTTTTGTCATTTTGAAATGTCCTTCCTGAAATGCCTAGGTCCAGACAGCCACCCCTTGGTGAGGAATACGCTGTTCAGCACCTGCTATGAGCAGTGACTGCATCTACAACTGCAGTTTCCGTAGTCCAGCAGACACATGTAAGCAACACGACCTGCAGATCTTGTTGCTGAGGACAGCCTGCTGGTTTGTCACTACATGCAGATCTTCCTGTCAGACTGTACACATCTGAGTGCGTCAGAGTTAATTAACAGCAGTGTTCTAGGGGGTCTCATAAAAATACTATCTGCAATGGAATTTAATGCATGTGGCAGGTGCATGCATATCTATCATCTTATATTTGTGCTTTGGAAAGTCAGCCTATAGAGACCAGCAGTTATTATTTAATATAGGCAAGTTACTAGCCTTGTAACAGGAAAAAGTTGGGATGAACTGAGTGGATATCAGTTTTCGGCAAGGTATAATTTGATTTTCTTCTGGTTTTGAATACAATCCAACGCCTGGATTATCTAGAGCATACTTTAATTTTTTAATCTAACTTCTACTTTCATCTATGCCAGGTCTAGGGAAATCCAAGAAACACACTAATCCTGAATTGACGGTGGGCAAAAAAGTTTAACATTTAGGAAATTGCTTGTATTGCTCTTCTCAAAAATATATCCAAAAGCAATATTTATTTTAAAAAATAAGTAATTTACAAAATTACTGTTTTGTAATATAACTGGTGTACAGTTTTGGATAATGTACAGGAGAAGAAAATGGTATCAAATTAATTCAACGGGTTCAGAAAAATATTTTACTTTAATTTCAATATTAGTAGACTTTAATTACTCTTTTTCATACAGGAAATTGTAAAATTATAGTGCTTTACATGAAATATTGCATTTTTTTCCAGCTATCTGAATTAAATCACATATCTTTGCAAAAATATTTTCTGTTTTTCTCTATTTAAACAATATTACCATAAAAATATTTCAAGGCATGGGAATATTTTAAAATTATGAAGATAGCTGATTTACTTATCTCTCCACGTCTTTTTGTTGTTTGCTTGGTTGCCTTGCCAGAGAGTGCTCCTTAACCACCAAGAAACCAAAAGAAACTCATAAAATTTATACTGACAGCAGCTAACACAGATGTTTGGTTCTATATTACCTATGTGGTCGGACTAAATACTCAGAAAGGCTAGTTCCCCTAACACCTGGATAATAACTTTCAGCTTAAAAGTTTGAGATATACTTTTCTAGTTTAGAGTATGGCTCGGCATAAACAGGGCTTGTGTTTTTTTTTTTTTTTCGGGATTTACTATGTTTTTAATCTTGTTTCCTGAGACTAAACCCACAACCAGGCTTGCTGGTTTGGACCTAGACTCTATGGAGCCTCCAGATGGGGAGGTCAGTGAGACATCTGGGGACAAATGAGAGCAGATCAAGGACCTGCATCTCCAGGCTGCGCATGTTTGGAAATGAATAGTCTTTGTTTATTTAAAACATCCATTTATTTAAAACTTCCACGACCCCTTTTATTGGGTTAGACGAGAGAGAACAGTGGATTATCTACCTTTTATTCATGATTTTGTAGCTCTTGATCCACCTTTGTCTTGTATTTGGAGGCTGAGAAGCCTTGGATGCTTGGATGAAACTCTGTCATATAGAATCTGTGTCATAGATTAGTTTTTCTCTGAAGTCTTTTGAAATTATGTGTTCTGTACTCTATTGAGGCACATAGTTTTCATGAACAGACATATTCAGATTGTAGCTTTTTGTGCTCAACTACAAGCTTCAAAATGTACATCTACAAAATTCACCAGTGTTTGCAGAGTATTACTGGACTTGAAAACCTTGTGTACAGGTAGCAAGAAATGTAAAAGCTCTCTGTTTACATGGAGGTGCCTTTAAGATCACAAGCCAATATTAATTAATCCTGGGCAAAATTAACAGTTCAGCTCAACACTTAGGGAGCATCAAAGCATTTTACAGATAATATTGATGTGAGGGGCACAGAGATCAGAGATTGTCAGATATAAACAAAAGAGCATGGATCCGATAAAACTAGTTGCAAAGTTCCCTTTTATTTTAATAGATTCAAGATTACTCCTTGCTTTTCTAGAGGGGAAAAAAAGAAAAAATATTATCTGATCTCTTTGATTTTCTGATTTGTTTACAAAGATTTAAATTATTCCAACTGCTTTCAAATTTTGGTTCCTCATTCAGAAATAGTGTCAGATTTTGCAGTCACCTTCAAATTGCATTGCCAATTTAAAAATATTACAAAAGGCTGTAATTTCAGCTGTAAAGAATGACAAAGTATGGAAAAGGTAACTTTACTAACCCAACTGATACAAAATTAATAATTTTTAATCCTTTTTTTGAGAATAAACGTTGCATCTCTATTTGACGAATCTTTAGATTAATACCTTTCATTAATATAGTTTCAGATTATATCATACTTTTCTGCAAGAAATATGCAGTATATTTATTCAAAAAGCTCTTTCCTATTTTCTTCTATGATACAGAATGCAGAGCAACTATGCACATTATAACTTGATTTCCTGTTTACAGAAGCACATATCTTTGAATAACCTTATTGTACCTTTTTATCAGATTGCAGTTTTTGTTCCCTTTCCATTTGAATTTTTTAAAATCCTTTGGCAGCTTAAAAATTAAGGACTTGCAGACTTCACTTTCAAGCTATTAAGATTTCCTTCCCTATCACTGTTTTTTTTTTTTGTTTTTCTCTCCAAGATGGACAAACATGCGTACTTGACTATTAGCATGATATTTGAATCTCAGGGATGATTTAATCATAACAAAGCATATTCTTTATGCAGTTTAATCCAGGAGAGCCACAAATTAATGAATAGATCTTTGTTCTACATGATATCGACCTTACAGTGAAAATGATAAGTTTCAAGAAGCTTTCTCTACATGAACGACAGATTAAACATTTTTTCACAGTCATGCAAAATCAACCTTAAAAGATAAGATATTTTATTTAGCCGAAAGCTACTCTCTTCTTTACCTTTCAGGAGTAAAAAGGAGGCAGTATTTCAAACTGTATGTATATAAACTTTGTATGTGAAACTGAAGAATTTCTGTAAATATGTTTTTCTTTCATAATCAAAGGTAAAAAAATAAGTTTTACTTGGCAACTTGAGACTGTTTTCATGTAGAACATTGGGACTGTTTAACAAGAGAGCATAATGGTATTACAGGAGATACAGTTCACTTTATTGACTTCAGTTTCCTGAAAGTTGAAAACAATAGTCCTTTCATTTCTCTCTGAATAGAGCTGTCTTTATGGCACTCTGTTCTATTTTCAGATAAGACTTATTGGTTGCTGGCATCAGACACAGTATTGAGAAACAAACAAACAAACAAACATGTGCTTGTTGTTCTCTCTCTATCTTAGGACATTATTCTTACAATACCAATCATTCACAGTAATCCAAAAAAGGCATCTCAAGGTTCACTCAAAGGAAAGCTCCTGTTTATTCAAAATTTCATTTAACTAAAAACACTAAAAATTGGAAAAGAGGGGCAAGAGGAGAATACATACGTAAAGATGAATATAGAAGAACATGAAGTCTTAGTTCAGCAATATTATTTACCAGCTGCATAAAATGTTCTGTTAGAAATAATATAAGTTGAAAACTTTAGGTATGTTCTTAGGTATACTTCGCTGAATTCAACTCTTAGTGGCTTGGACAAATGAAGTTTTAAAACTATGAAGTTTATTGCATTTCATTTTACATGGAACTTTAAAATAAATAGTAATATGTTTAATATCATGTTATAACTTATTTTTAAATTTCTCAGTAATTCATTTTCCAGTAATTAGCCATGGAATCATCACCCCTGGTTCAGCTACTTCTGTGCTGGATGTTGCTAACTTTTATGCTCCAGCGGAAACACAGACAGACCTCATTAAATGAGAAGAATATATTTGGGTCACAATTAAAAAAAAAAAAAAAAAGTCTTCAATACACATGTACCAAAAATAATATTTCCGCAAATATAAAAATAACAATATATTTCACAGAACATCACTGTAGAGTTTTCTGAAAGTGTATTCTCATTCCTGAAAGCATTCCTAAGTTTATTCTGTATACCTGTCAAACAAACAAAAGGTTCACATCTAGGACTGGTCAATTGGTAGATAGAATATTGAATGTGTTTCACAGAATAATTGGAAGGGAAAAGAAAAGAGTGTTTCTAGTGATCAATTTTTCTTTACTCAGCAAATGCCAGACAAAGGTAAGGTAATCATATACAAACACAAGGAATATTTTACTGTGTTCTTTGTTCTTGATGTGGGATTTCTGCTCATCTTATTTACAGAAATAAAATATACTTAGCAGCCAAGCAGAGAGTAATGTCAAATTTCCAATTACTTTTTTTCTCATTATAATAAGAAGAATAAGACAACTGTATTAAACAGAAGTTACATAAGTGCTTAAAGGCTATAAAATTAGCCAGATAAGTAAATTATATAGGTTAAATTCTGACTGATTGATGTCAATGGTAAAACAGGTGATTACAGGTATGCAAAAGCCCTGTTTTAAATCTCAGTAATCCAAATGTTAATACTGCTAATATTTTAAGACATGATGAAATTAAAACCCTGTGACTTTTAGAGAAATTTTGCAATGAATATTAAATTGAAAAATTCAATGAGAAAAATATTTCTAAAATATTCCTGGCAATATAAAGGCTACTGAAATTAAAACACAGCATGGAAAATAAATCCACATATATATTTAAAATCTAGGATTTATTACAACACAGTCTGTTCTCCTTCTCACATAAAGTTGTATAGAACATCAAGATATCATCTTATAACAATATCAGCAATTGTGTTTAATCAGGTTCAAATCCATTTTATATCATTTGATCACTCACCACTAAATTAGGAGTAAACATGCCTTGTCTAAACTTGGCAAAGCAATAGCAACCTTGTTATTTTTGACGTTGGTAACTTTTTCAGCTGCAGTTTTGGTGTTGACCAATCAGTTGCTAGTTGTACACTGATGAATGGCCTAAAGGAACTGAATGAGTGCATTAATTATTTTTCATGAAAAAGCGGACGAATCAGGAAACAATATGTGAATTCTGCATAAGGGAATGGAACTGTTAGTCCTAGCACGTACGCACACTTCCTGCTACTTCCTGATAGCAAGGTTATCTATATGATTCTGCTGTCTCAAGGCATATAGTACAATTGTAGGCTAGTTTTGGCATTACAACTTAGCCAAATTTTTAATGAAAGACAAGATTTACAGTGTCTAACAGAATACAGAGCTACAATAATCCTCTGGCTCTGTGTTGAGTCAGAAAGCGTGTCTCTGTCCTCCTGACACCCATTAGACATAAAGTTAACATACAAATTGATGGGGCTGCCTTTTACAGAAAGTATTTAATATTTGCTTTAAAAATAAAAATGAATCTGTGGAATTTAATATCTGAAGTATAATGAGAAACTTTTTTTATTGGTTTCAGCTGAATTAACACAGGATAGGGCTATGAATCCTTTATAGTCCCCCTCTGCCAACACAAAGGATAAATTCAGTGTCAGCTAGATGAGGAAAGCCAGATCCACAAAATGACTCCTCTGTTAGATGGCTGTCTAGTATTGTTGGTCTATCATTTTCTTCCCTCCTCCTCCTCAGGAAACCTCTCTGGTTAAGTGCCTTTGCCTCCAGTATAGCATCTCTGGATGTTATCCAGTGCTAATGATGGAGATGTTCTGGTCCTCACTTGGAGCTGGACACCATCAATAGGGAGTAAAATCTCTATGGTGTGCGGAAGTCTGAACTCTCCTGATTCTCATCCTTTCTTTTTCTGGAAATCCTTGGACTAATCAGTTACTTTCAAAACACCTCAAAAGCTCACCCTGCTCAGTAACATGCAGAGCATAGCTCTCTCCAGAGGTGCAGTGAATATTTGTATTTGCATCTTGCCTCTCGGGAGAGGCTGTAGTCACTGGAGTAGAGCTGGAACAGCTGCAGGCACACTCTGTTTCTCTTACTGAAGCTGTTTTAGGTGGTAGAAAATACCTAGGGATTCACTGGGATTCACTTAAACATGAGTTAGGGCAGTCACAGGATGAAGAGATGTTGTAGCAGTTCCTGTGTATTTCCTATACCATTATGTGTTACATTAGGGAATATTTCACATAAAGATTCATTATAAAATGGTCAAGAAGGCCCTGAAAGAAACACAGGAATTCTTTCTCCTTCCCCTTCCCTTTCCTTTCTTTTTCCCTTCCCCTTCCCTTTTTCCTTCCTCTTCCCCTTCCCCTTCCTCTGTAAAAATTTGATCCGACATATATTTAAATATTCTAGAAAAGCATATATATATTAATTTAAAGATGGATATAATGGATATTTTACTTAGTTCAACTTCTATATAATGTTTAAATTATGACTTTAATACTACGAGCTTATAAAGAATTTGACAACTGTGAAAAAGTAGGCATCAACCAGCTTATGTGAAAACAGAAAAATGATGGCTAAGGTGGATTCCAGACATTTTTGAGGATGACAGACATACCTGTCTGTAAATTGAAGAAGTGAGAATGACAAACAGAGAAAATAATTTATGATGAAAATCTTCCTGTAAATTCATGCAGTGCATGCTTAACATCTCTCTCCTTGTGAAAATCCAAATCGGAGGAGATTTTAATAAAACTGACATCTCTGGAAACCTGAGGGGGCTAACATCAATAGCTGAAGAAAATAATAATAATAAAAAAAAATCTGCCATGATTATATGACCAAATGCTGGATCCCCAAAGAACCAATCAGACAGTCTCTACTGCTGCAAGAAAAAAAAAAAAAAAAAAGTATCATTTTAGAGTTCCAGTACAAGAACATTCACCACCGGTCCTTACTTAGTAGATGTCCCTGAACTTCTGCCTAGCAGAAAACTACTACTTTTTTTGACTGGAAAATGTTTTTTATTAGCCTTCCTTGTGACAGGAGTAAGAAAAATTCTTTGAGATGCCTTATTCACCATCTTTACTATAAATTTTGTGTATATCAATCCATGGGGAGTTTGTACATATACGAATGTAGCTGTGGATCTTGGAAGAGACTACCTTGATTGCAGAGGGAAAGAAAGCACTTAAACAGTAAGGTAATACTGTGCTTGGTATGACAGCACTGAAATAGACAAGGATTAGAAATGAAACAATATCCTGATAGAGATCGTCACCTTCCTGGTTTGTTTAGATTTTATATTTATGAAGTCTGTGCAAGTGAAATTTGTCTCTCCTCAGATGCCTATGTCCAGGAAATAGACACATAAAGGCTGAGACATTGCAAAACATATGCACCACCACAAAAAATCTTTTAAATGGAAGACAGAAAGAAGCAATGCTTTTAGCATCAGAACATGAAGTAGTAGCAGTGAAAATGAAATTACATAGTCCTGGCAGAATGATTCTTTCTTTTGTAAGGAATGATATACATTGCTCACACACAATGATTCCTCGAAACTCAGAGTAAGAAATTATCGGGGAAAGTCTCTTTTCCAGATGCTAAGGAACCAAATATTTTCAGCTGGAATAAAACCATGTAAAGTGGTTTTCCACACCGGCAGTCAGTAAGCAATTTGGGAAGCCAGTTTCCTCTTCTGCAAGTTAAAACCAAGAAAGTAGGTTGCTGTTCCATTTTCTGCATGTAAATAACAGTTCAAGCACTTCCAAGCCAGTCACAAAGCCATATTCTGTAGCAGTTTACTCTTGACTCTGTAGCACAGGGAGTACGATTATGCTGCCTTCAGCCTCTATGCCTGTGGGCCTGAACCATTTATATAGTCAAAAGAAAAGGTCTGTTTAGCTCACCTATGATTTGCTTTGCTTTTATACATGCTTCACTTGAGCAGCAACCCCAGCTGATCCCTTGTCCCCAGTACTACATATGTTTTTAATCCAAAACTGCAAACACACTTCACCCAGCATGCTTGACCTCATGCAGGGCCTGCTCTTGAGCTGAAGTGCAGATGGGAAGATCACTCTGCTGAATTATGAGCAAGAGGAAATCTATCCCTCTAAAGGGTGCTTGCAGAAATCATACATATTCAAACAAGTCACTTCCCGCTCTATAGTAATCCTATATGTCTATATGCTAGAGATATGAAGGTTTTGTTTTTCTCTGGAGCTGTAGAATATCACACACAATGAACTAATTTTTAGGATTCTGGTGCATATGCAGAAACTTCTACATCTACTGTAAAGAGGTACTGCATAACTGCTTATAACTGCTTGTAACTGCTTATAACTGCTTCTTTAAATTTGTACTATAATTGTAGTTTTATCATCAATGTCGCATCTAAATAAAATGGGTGAAAAATTATACTAAAAATAAGCCTTTGACAACTGCAGGTACAACTCTTGTGTACATCACCTAACTTTAATGGATATATTTTTCAAAAAGTACATGAGAACACACTTCTTGCCCTTAAAGAGTTTCTTTCTTCATTCCTCAAACAGTTAGAGACAAAAAAAAAAAAAAAGGAGAGAAGGAAAGAGACACACACATTAGTCTGAAGTCACTGAGGCTTTGTCTGCTTGGCCCTACACTGGGACATGGAAGGCGCAATACCTCAGATCTGTTTTTAAGAACAGAGAGAACTCAGACAAAGCCTCCACCCTATCTGTTGTTGCTTTGAATGTCTTTGAAAATTTGCACACAGTTAACTTTCTGCTACGATGGCTGATTTCTTAATTGTTGTAGAAGTGCTAGAGAAATGTGATTTCCTGTACCCATCCCTTACCAGTATTAAGATAAGTATGCAAGGGTTCTTTTTAATTGAAGCACTATGCTGATGCTTGTTAGGATTAACCCTTCAGTTATTTAGCCACCAGGGAAGGTGGCTAAGAAGATATGTTTAAATCTCCTCATTCTGTGCTCACACATTCCAGGATTGTAATTAAATAAATAAATAATAAAAAAATAATCACTGATTAATTATGATTTTATTTATTTATTAAGGGGCCCAATATATGCTTTGTGGGACAACCCTGGAGAAGTTCATCTCCTATTTAATCATAGTGGAAAATAGGAGAATTTTCTCTGCAACAGATATCATAAATTGAAATACACTGAATGTGAGACATTCAAATAGCCTCATAATGGTAATGAAACTATCTTATGCCACTCCTATTACAGGTGTTAAATAGTGATTGAATATAAAATTAACAGCATCTGCACTATGATTTTCAATAATCTCTGTAGTCTTCAGTGTTAGAATATATGGCACTGCAGTGTGTTAGTACAAAAGAACCTACAAAGCCAAGATAAAGAATTTGACATGTATTTGAAAATACTTTAAATCTTCAGCTTTCAGTGAGAAAATTTCAGCTGCAATTTTCCCATCATATTATTATTTATATTTTTGGCAACTTTCACTATATATTTTAATTTCCCACTGCAAGAAAATGCAAGTAATAATAAAAATAAGAACTATGCTGCAGGAATATGCATAACATAACATTTATGCAGATGCATAAATGTACTTGAATGAGAGGTTTCAGGCAGGAGATTGTCTGCAAATATATATGAATCTATTTTTTTTTCATGGTTTTCTTTTTATGTTATGTAGAAAATATGTTAAGAATTATTCAGGAAGAGAAGGCACAGTTCCAATATAATCATTACAAAATTTTCTGTAGTATTTCT
>JAUBNY010000252.1:450766-471734 GCA_032275445.1 Crypturellus soui | reverse complement strand
TCCAGTTGGTAAATATGCTGATGACATAAAGGTCACTTTTGGCCACGTCACAGTATCATCTGGTCCTAGCTGGAATCTCCTAGTCTAACATTTGTTAAGCGGGAAAGGAAGGTACCTTGCAGAGACAGCAATAAAAATGAAATACTTGCTGTCCACTGAGTAAAAGTAGAAAATACAAAGTAACTGAAAGATTATTTAATGTCATCTGTGGAGATTTGCCAAAGAAGGGTGGCTAGCACAGAAGTCTGCAACCAAGGAAGAGGAGAGGAAGGGAAGAGGAAATGGAAGAAGAGAGCTAATAACCAAGAAGGAACCAAGAAAGGAGACTCTTGACAAACTGTGTGGGCATCCCACTCATCCTCTGAAAGGCGGAGTGTGGGTGAGTGGCAGTTTATGAGTCAGTTGTGAGTGGCAAATCCAGATATTTGGTTGCTTAACAAGGGAGTGAAACAACATCGGAGGGAGTCTTGTTTTGTAATACAAACCCTCATTAGCAGGGGATGGTCTGTGCTGCACATACTGCCAGCTGGGACTTGATAATAATCCAATATACCTTTTATAAGCTAATTATCCAATTTTTTAGACTATAGAGAAACACTGTTTGAAACCTGAGCAATTCAATGTAAGTTGTATGTAGTTTTCTAATCACATTGTTTTTAATTGGATCAGTTACACATTTTATTGATGATGCATCTATTAGTTAATAGCAATTATTCCAAATGAATACCAATAATACAAATTTTCCAAAGCTAACCATATTTTTAAAACCATGAATATGCACAAGCTGTTACTTTCTGCTGACAGTTTCAATACTAATAGGCCTCTGTATATTAACAACTGATTTACTCCTAAGTGCTAAAATACTGCACTTAATGCATTATGCACGAGTACTTATAAGACAATTTGTTGAAAGCCAAGCAGCATCTATTCAAAAGTTTTATATGCACTTTTGCAGTTTTGTATTTTGTATACCCATACAGACATATACACATATATTTAAAATTCAGGCAACACAACATTTTTATTGCTAATGTGAAGAGGGGATTCTCTTAAAATATACACGTAGAATTGAAACAAAACTTCAAGTGCAGCAACCTCAGGAAATGTGTATTGCATAATTATCTGCCTAGAAGAGGTGAACTTTAGCAGAAAAAAAAGAGTTTTAAAACAGCAGGAATAAGCATGTTTTACTTAGCTATTCAGAACTCCTATTATACTCAAATACATATTAAAAAAAAAAGGTGAAAAGATTAGACAGCAAAAGAGTGATCAAAAAAGAATGCAGCTGAATGTATTACTGTGTTGTTACTCCTAGGTACAAAAGTAGCTTGCACTTTATCAAGCTCTTTTGTAATGTCTTAGGTTTGTCAAATTACTGTGAAGTAATTTTGTGTTTCGTTTACAAATACACAAGCAGATATACTATCAAAGACTAGTCAGATTTTGCAACAGAAGTTTATGCTCTTGAATCTGAATAACACAAATATGCCACACTATCGCATTCTTATTTTTTTTCTGATTACAACAGTAATTCTGCCATGTTTCTAGTGAATTGTTTTTTTCTTTGGTCTAAGGTTTTCCTTTGAAAAGTGCCAGTTTAATGGAAACAGAAATATTTAATTTCAATACATTTGCTTTGGTACACGGCTGAAGAAATGCACTGAGCACTGGATGCAGTCTTGCCAGGTGTCCTGTGCCATTTTTGGATGGTGCCACTCACCACAGTAGCGTGAAGTCCATGCTTAAGGCTTCCTGTCAAGGGATATAAGCTGCCTGGAAGCACTCCTGAGACAAACAAGACCACAACTACATCTATCCAGCTCTAATTGACTAGACTAACCTTGTATTAGCTAAAAAACAAAGAAGCAACAAGCAACCTTCCTCAACTGTTGCTAGCTTCACAGGTTATGCACAGGATCTCAAAGAGCCTGCTGACCTAGAAAATTTTAATGGTGCCTTTTAAGGTAGCTTGCGCAGGACAGACTTATTGAAAGGTCTTGAACAGCTGACTAAAATGATCTTAGTTCATGTCTGCTATTTTTCAGTCTTTGTGAAAAGCATAGACTACTTGATTGGTATGTAATATATTAAATGTATATTTTTATTCTGAGGATTCTGCTTCAAATTTTATCATGCGTAGAGTATTTTGCCATTTGGAACTAACAAAACCTGTGCCATTCCAAACACAAAAGTTGACACATAAAAAATTGTCCCATCAAAATTGGTATCACCTTAAAGAAAAAATTATTTAATTTTAAGTGAATATTAAACCATCAGATGAATTATATCTTTTAGTTATATGCCACTTTTCAAGTTTCCTGCCTTTCTTTATAAACCAGGGTGGTTCAATTACAACATCTATGGAGACAGAACCTATGTCTGGGATCTCTGTCATTACTTTCTAATTTCCCATCCCCATGTCAGCAGCAGCTGTCAACTACCTATTCTCATTCCTACCAGAGTCCAGCTAGACAGTAAAGCTCAGGTATATGAACAAGGAGCCATTTGAGGTAGTGATGGTCTTTCCTCATGTCAGCTCAAAGACAAAAACAAGCTTGATCTTGACAGCTGTGCAGATTGCTCGATGCCTGCAACAGCTAGCTTGTACAGTCAGCTGTCATAGCGAGGAGAACTAGTTGTGGCTATGTAATACCTCTTTAGGAGCATACACTATAAAGAGCGTCATCACAAGCAGTCATCTTTGTGTCTCATGCTAAAAGTTAGGATCTTGCATTGGCAAAGTGACCACAGAATATCCTGATCCATGGATTCTCTTCTCTAACACACCTGCAACACCATCCTTGCCGCTGTTCAGTGCGTCATTTGGAAGAACTTGCAGCCCTGAATCTCACTTCTGATTTCTTCCTCTTCTCTTCTATTAGCTCCCTCCTGCAGAAGGAGCTACTTAGTGTTTGATCCTGCCTTTATGAGCATCATCCTGTTTTTTTGTTTTTGATGATCTTTTATCCTGATTATCATCACATTGAATAAACACAGGAGTTCCTGATCTTCAGGCTTCTGGACAAATATCTGCCGTTTTGTTTTGTGTGTACATATATGTGGGAGGGGGAGGGATGTGGGGGCGGTTCCTCTTTACACTTGGTTGAAAGCAACCTAGGTTTCCCCTACTATATGACTGTTCAGTTGAGAGCCATTGAACAAGGACCTCAAGAGGGCAGAAAGCTAGTGGCAGTGTTCAGAAAAACTCAAGGATCCCTTGTGCTAGACAACTGTAAGAAGCAGCATGTGCAAATACTGTAATGCAGAAGGAGTCTATTTAATGGTTGCACTGCCTCTCTGAACATACAAATAGACATTATAACAGATAACACATCCTTCTCAATGCACTTGTGCAGAGCCTTTTTCTTCTTTTTTTCCTCCTTTTTTAATATATACTGTTTTCCATACTCACCTGCATACTCTGAGCAGTACAGCACTGTTTAGGACTCCAAAAAGCTCATGGTAGCAAAATCAAGACAGCAAATACTTACAGAAAATCAATATGAGATTTCTTATTTTCATAGATTTATTGATGCCTTTAGTCATAGTTTACATCTGCTTGACTCTTGTCTTACTATTGAGATTATTCTAGACTTTTATTATCCATCTGAATTTCTGAATTCTGTGCCTACAAGAAGGCTACACCCTTCTCTCAGATCTGTATGCACTAATATCAAACAAATCATTGACATGAGAGTCAAGGAAAATTAAAATTATCAATTTTTTGATGATAAGGAAAAAAATGTGATACCTTTTCTATCTTGAGACACTGGGAAACAGTGAATGCACAAGGGAAGGTATTTATATTTGATTTAAAGTTATAGAAATAGGCAAATAAAAATGAGAGTGGAAAAAATATGTATTTTAATGTGCATAAATATCTGACAGGTTCACAGACAGTCTTTATTTGAAAAGCTGATGTTTTGTATGTGTTGATCATCTTCCGAAAATAATACTACTTCGAATTAGTACTCCTGTTTACTATGTCTCCTTTTTTATATCACTGGCAAATAACCATGAGTATCAGATTAGAATTTTTACATCCTGTCATAGCATGATTAAAAATTAAAGAAAAACATTTTTGTATGTGTGTGTGTGTGTGTGGTATATTTTGTGGTATCTGTTATTATGGAATTGGAATGAGGTTTATAGTGTCTCAGTATTTGCAATAAATTATTTTCTAGTTATGAAATGTTAAGTGTGCTTCAGCATAAAACCAACCTTTAAAACCACTTATAATACTTCTGCAAACATCATCCCTTAGAAGTAAACTGCTTGAGAATTGCTTCAACTTGCACAATGAACTTATCTAAATTCTATATAGTATGATTATTTTGCACTCAGGTAACATTTTTTTTCCTATTTGAGTTAGATTCCTTAATTTCTCATAATGATTCTAGATTCCCTGTTGATAAACGTTACTTTAATGTAAGCTATTTCTGACTAGAGTATGTGGAAGCAGGAAAGACGACTAATATTTCCTTTGAGGTTCAAAAATGTTTGTTTTTTTATTTTTTCTCTCAAAGGCTTTTAAACATGAAATGAATTATATATAAATATCTCAGCATATATTTATATACGAACAGTACATAAATACACTTTATGTATATACAATATAAACTGTATATTTAGATATTAGTTGCTCATAAGTTAATGTATAATGCCTGTCTCTGCCTCCTCCTCTCTTCCAAAAAAATTGAAACACAGTATTTTGTTGGAAAACGTGTCAGCATTTTCAGGATAAAATCGCTTATATACTCTTAATATATTTGTGTACACTTTTATATGCATATATATAAACATATATATATGCATATAAATATATATATGCATATATATATTTATGCATATATATATGCATAAATAAATGTTTTATATATACACTGATATTCACTTGACCAGTTGCTGTGAGCTAGGGAAGAATGCTGCAGTGACACAGTCTGATGGCTGATGTATATCAAAAGCAAAATTCTGTGTGAGCTGTAGCCTCTTAGGAAGGGCTGTGTCCAAAAGTAATACAAATATTTTATCATTGTATTTCCTAATTCCTCCTCATTCCTTTTGATAAACCATAGCCTATTTTTAATGACAAAATGACAATTTTTCTAGCAAGAAATTCCAAATACTGATTCTCAGTATGCTTTTTTTTCTAGGTAAAATAGCATCACTTTTTTTTTTTTTTTACAATTGAACCAAAATCAGTGGGAATGAGACACTTAGTTTTAAAAACCTGAGCTGCACAGATTTCCTGGGTTTAACCAGGATAATTAGCAAACTTTCTTTAAGAGGAATGAGGGAAAAAGTTTTGAGGTGGAGTTAGAAAGTATTTTGAATAATAAATCATATGATATGAGTGCATGAGAAAGTGCCCAGTGAATCATGAAATCCCTATAGAGTCCAATTTCTTAGGAAAAATATGGAAGATTCAGTAAAAAGACAGACCTGGCCCAGACGGTCAGAAAAGGTGACTGCAGGTTTGTAAACGAGTCCAATCCTGTCCAGCTTATGGATGTACATATAGCTAATTAGTAGAGGCTTCATAAAGCTTTGTCTCACACCCTGGCAAACTTACTGATTTAGGTGAGAAGAGATTAAGGCCTGGCCTGGTTGGAGGAAGCACTGCTGTGGAAAGAATGGTAAAGTCATGCACATTTGTCAAAAGATGGACCAGTATCTACTAAGAGCATTTTGGAAACAAACCATAAAGATGAATTTGCTAGGCAATTCATTTATTTATTCATTCAGAATTTGGAACAAAGAGTTCTAAACAAAGAGTTTCATAAATTTGAAAGGAAACTGCTTTCTGCTAAGCTTCTTCAGTGGAAGCCATTGAGTTTTGCCACTGACTTTCTGTAGGAAAAAAAAAATCTCTCTCTGATGTCTAACTTTGCAAAAATATATATGAATAACTAAGCATTTATAAAAGCATTCAGTTAAGAAGGTCATTAATTGAAATGCTGAGCTCCTTTTGATTTACATGTATGACCATCTTATTTTCACCACCTTTCAGAATTAATTACTTACGCAACTTACTTGCGCATGTTTCAAAATGAAGTGCAAAGTACACCAAAGTCTTAAAACAAGGATAAGAGCAACCATGTTGAGTTTAATAATCTTAAAAGGCATTCTCTGAGGATGCAGGCAATTGTTCATAATACCAAATCTAGAGAAAATCAACTTAATGGATTTAGTGAACTGTGAAAAAATGGAAAAGTGTCTGCGAAGTTTGTCACAGTTAATCTTGTTTTTAAAATGTTTTATTTTTTGATTCTATATTGAAGATTCTACCACTTACAGTTTTATTTTTTTTCTTTTCTTTTCTTTTTTTCTCCTAAGGGTAAAGGACTACTTTACCACTTTATGGCTCTAATGGCCTGCAGATAGTGTGTCATCTTGCTTAGGCTTTAGGGCAAATGCAGCTCCCAAATCTTAATGGAACAGGAACAAAATGAGTATCAGAATCCCTGCTGAGATAGTCAGCAAAAGTTAAAGGTATCTGAAATTTTAAGTAGCTATGAAAAGTGATTGAAAGTTGGAAACCTGCTGTTTTCTCTTAAAACACTGCAATAATGTGTAAATTTTGTTGTATAAGAAAGGGATAACTCTTAAGGGGCAGCTTGGGTTCTCTGAGCATGTAGATGAATTGCTAGATTGTATGGGATAATTATATATGTATATAAAGAGAAAGAGACCAAAAGAGGTATCAACTGTTTTATAGCTTTTATAGATGCTTCCTGAAGGATGACTTTGACGGTAATTTCTTATATGATGGAAATGTACAGATCATAATTAAATAGTACAAGAGAGCAAGCCCAGTGACATGTAGAGCTACTTCCTGGGCTTTTCCACAGAAATTACACAGAGAATTACCCTAGCAAGAATCTGAGTTTGAGTCTGGTCAACATTGCAGTAAAAAGCTTTCTGGCATCCCAGTGTTAGCTGAATTCACCTTTGCTACTTACTTATAAGGATAGTTTGGCAGACTGGGATTTTTCCAGTCCTGTTTGTCCCCACCACAAAACTTGTGATCTAAGCAATTTGTTTTTATTTATGTAGCAGTCACTTCTGCAGTCACAGTTTGATGATGGGTACATATGTCTTGTGAACACTCAAATTCCACTCTCTAAAATCCTTTCTGAAATGTTACTGAATTTTGATTTAGTTATTTTAATTGGAGCAGAACCAGTTCTTCAGCAAAGATACTCATTTAAGCATTTTCTTTTCATTTTGGCATGGTATATTGCCAGGATCCTACCTCCATGTGATACTTGCTCATTTGGTTTGTTTCATATTGCATGTAAGCAAGTGCGTAACTGCAAGCATCTTCATTGACTTCTATAAATATAGAGAGTTATTTTCTGATTCAAGTGTTATATTCATATTGTAACCTCAGTATGTGTTTTAATTGTTAGTGCACTATATGTTTATATTGAAATTTTGCATTCCACCTCAAGTACTAAGATATTACATTGAGTTTCTGACTCAGATTCCCACAATGTCAAAGAGCTCCTGAGCTATTTTACATGTTTCTGTGGTTTGCCTGTCTTTGAGCTCTGACAACACTGCCATACTGCCAAATCTAAGATGTGGGATTTGTATACAGAAAGTAACAGTGAGTCACATTAAAAGACCCAGAAGCACACCTGGTGACATTTGGGTTGATTTTGATGTGTTTAAGAGGAGAAGAGATTTCTATCTATTAAGGTAGAAAGTTGTGGGAAATAAGACTGTTGAAAAGTTGTGGGTAAAAAAAAGTGAGTTTAGTGTAAGCAAATATTTTAAAAGGAATTGCTATCATTTTGATATCCAAACCGTATAGTAGAATGCAGAAATTTTGTCTTCTACTTAATTATCCTTTCCAATTAAATTCAGATATTCTGTAACATTCTACACAAGCAGGTCACAGTCTTTGATTTACATAAAGGGAGCTATTTTGGTTAGAATTATCCTTCTTTTCTTATCAGAAAGAAGCTTTTAATAACATTGAGAAGAACACTATGAAACAAATAGTAGATAAAACAGAAAACTGACACCTAGAGTGAGAAAGTGGTTTAGATGGTACCTGAAGTTTTTGAAAGCTGATTTTTCATTTCTGATTCCTTATAACCTCCTATGCTATAGGATATATTACTATGCTTCCTAGTATATTAATAAATCTGGATGAGTATTTGTTAGAGGAAATGGGTAGAAATAAAATAGTAATATGGGGATTAGTTTGACTAAAAGTAGTCTAACTACTTTTCCCTTTCTCCTTCCCCCCTCAAAAAAAAAGCCCTCCAAACTGCGACTGAATAGAAGGAAAAAAGAATGAAAATGCATTTAAAATGAAAGATAAAAAATTATAAATAGGAAATGAGCAAATTAACATTGGATAGAGTGATAAGAAACCCAAAAGTCAAGTGCTGCTTTAATCGTTTGATTGCAAAATGTGTATGTATTTGTTCATTTTCATTTCACTCACATTAAGTGGTTACTTTCAAGAATGTCATTTTTCATCATTTTGTTTTCTACTTGTCATCATTTTTTCTTTATTTCTTCCTGCCTTGAATCTTTCATGGAATTGCTATAATATTTCCCATTTTGGGAATCTATATTCATAAGGCAATCTCTGCAGCTAAGGCAGCTGCAGAGGAACCTTTCCAAGAGGCTAATACAGAGCTTTTAGATTACTCAGGTTTTTAATCAGATGTCCAAATTTAAAGCCAATGGTAGGAATTAGAACCTGGAAGCCTCAAGATGAAGTCCTGTCCTATAGCCATATTTTCTTTCTGTATCTTGAATTGCAACAGAAAATAAATTTCGTAAGAGGACATAAACCAAATGCTCTCAACTTGATGTATATTCAATGCTGTTAAATGGGAAGCAGCAAC
This sequence comes from Crypturellus soui, assembly GCA_032275445.1. Lineage (NCBI taxonomy): Eukaryota > Metazoa > Chordata > Aves > Tinamiformes > Tinamidae > Crypturellus > Crypturellus soui. Next base: position 462,864 of record JAUBNY010000252.1, on the reverse strand, counting down.
TAGTATAAAGAAAGACTTAAACTAGGTAGAAATGTAAGTATTATTAAGGGTTGTATCCCTTGGAGAAGGTCCAATTAAGTTTATTTATCCAAATTCCTTAATTTATCTTAGTCTTCATTTGGACATTCATAACTTTGTGCTTATTCTATACTGCTGCTATATCTGAATTGGTATTAAGAAATTATAAATGAAATCATTAATGTTCTTTTGTGCTTTTTTTCCTCTGATTTTCTCCCTATACAAAAAGAAATAGTAGGATGGCAGTGCTCTTCATTTTTCTTAAAGTGAGCTCATTGTGTCGAAATGTGATACTGTTCATAAATAAATTTCCACATTTCATTGAACAGCTAGTGATATTGATGAAAACAAATACAATTTGATCATTTTCTCACATAAACCTGAACTACAGTACTAATAGTTTCAGAATTTTGTGTTCTCTCTAAAGTCTTTCCTTCATTGGCAGTCAGTCTTGTATACTTCCTTTAACAGTTTACTACAGATGAAAATATCGTGAGGTAAACAGTCTATCAATAGTATGATAAGGTGGTGCAATTTTTGAAAGATAAAACTTCAAGAATGAGATTAGCTAAGGAAATGTTTGTAATGAAAAGAAAAAAATCCAAAAGTCTTCAAATATACTTTTGTTTGTTTTAAATCTGTTATAAATTCTTATGTATATTTAATATTGGAAATTTCATACTTGTGGTTAAAGCAGAAGTGCCCAGGAGACTAAATCATACAGAAAATCATAAGGAAATCCGAAATGCAGATGCAAGGCTGATCATTTCTAGAGGACTTTATTCTAATACCCATGTGTGTTTATGCCTGTACTAAATAACATCCTCAGCCATTCCACTCAGGAAAACACATAAAGTCAAAGTGTGCCATAATCATGGATTCTTGTTAATTTGCTTTTGGTGTATCTTCTTCCCACGCTCCACTCAAAATGCCAATATTTCCTTCTGGTTCTTCCATTTTTTTTCAGTAATGTGTCTAGAAGTCTATGTTTCACATGTCATGGCCTCAGACCCACATAGCCAATACACTGATTTTATTGACTTCCACATGTGAACTGATTCCTTTGCAGACATTCACTCCATGCTAACTAGTCTCCAACTGATAGAACCATAGAGGGGACTGTTAAGAGGTTTAAAGACAGTTCTGAGCAATTCACCTCTGTCAGAGAAGGCAAGAAAGGGAGGAAATAATTACAATAATGAAATGAATGTGAATTAAAAAAGGTCCTTGTGAAACATTAAAGTAGTTAAGTATATATAAAGGTCATTCCATCCCCTTTTATTTTACAGTACTTATTTATTTATTAATTTAAATATGCAGCACAGAAGATATTTCAGGAAGTAGTTTATGGGGCTGTGCAAAAATATATCATCGAGATATTTGTTAAAAGGTTAGCAGTTATTTAAATATGTATTTGGGAAAGATAAGTAAGAGGAAAGGATACCAGATTTTTTCTAAAATTTAAATGCAATCATTAAATCTATAAATTTCTTTTACATTAGACAACTATAACAGTGCAAGTAGATAGGACTGATAGAAGGTAGTTAAAATGCATTTGCAGGTGTTTTGAAAAACAGCAGTCTCAAAAAGAATACTAAATATTCTGACAAAATTTTACCTGTGAAGTATGCATTTTAACAGGGAACATGGGCCCCTGAACAGCCAATCCACTCACAAGCGGTCCACAGAACTGATTGCCATCTGGGATATTTATATAAGGTTTTCAGCCTAGGAAGATATATTTAGAATCTTGTCTCTTTGGCACAGTATGCCTGGAAAAAAAAAAAAAAAAAGCCAATCACTGTGACTTCACAAATACAGGTGGTTGTAGAGATCTCCTTTGGAAGGTCCATAAAGCCCTCGCTGCTAAATGCGAGAGAGGAGCGGAGCTGTGTAGGATTCTTCTGAATCAGAGCTAGTTTATCTGGTGGGTGGTGTGATGTTTCTTTTCCGTTAGCTGGGCAATTAGCCCAATTTTTTAAAATGACAGGATAGATTTAGAAATCTGTCTCACCATGGCACACATTGCCCTGGCTTGAAACAGATCAATTAGTGCCAATTAACTCTTACAAAACGGGTCTCCATCCTCAGCTCTTTGTTGGCAGAGAGGACATTCATACAAAACCCGGTGGACTCTAGATCTCTCAGGCTAATATGAATTACTGTTCTTTCTATAAAGATGACAGTGTTCTTGAGCTTTGGAAGATATGAGACCTAATTAACCTCCACTCATTGTTTCTCTGTCTTCTTTCAAGTAGCCATCTGCTAAAGTAAAACTTGTTTAGTTTATTCCTTCCTGTGCAACAGTAAAGGCTACTTTACTAAAGAGTAGCACATTTCTAGACCCTCTGGCATTTATGTTATAGATATACTCTATAGAAACTCAATAGATTATAGAGTTTCTCATACATCTTTTTTCACCAAAATATCTTGTAAAGTCTAAGCTACCAGCTGTTAACATGAAAAATTAAGGAGATTGCTTCTGTCTTGTGCTTACTGCTTGGATGTTCTTATGTTGCCCATGGCAGTGGGTATGATTAGGAAATAATTGTTTAATTTATCTACTTATCCATGCAGTTTCTGTGTGACAGTGTGCATCTGGCCATGGTATTTTTCCTAATTCATTTCTACAAAGCATAAAACACAGCCTCAGTAAATCCTGTCCCAAGTATGACAATGTGATCACTAAGAAGCATTTGTCATCTTCAGCAGCATCAGGTGATATCCCAGTTTGGTACTGCTACAGAACAAATAATCAACATCAATTTACATGTGTTGATATGCACATTTTTTGAAACTATTTCTTCCACAGATAAGAGTAGATCACAGTATGTAAAATGCTAATGACAGCTCCAGTAACAGATCTTGTTGATTGTCCAGCTCATTTGGACTAAGGGCTCAGAGAAACCCTTAGAAACAGGCACATTTCTAACACAGTTTCCAAACAAAAAGTTTTTCGTGCAGCCTCTAATTTAAGGAAAGGTACTTTTAAAGACACGGTAGCTGTGCTTTGTGACCCCCAATGTACAGTAATTCCCCAAATTTAGGAACACGGTGCTATTATTCTGATATAATCACTCCTACCCATTCCTGCCAGGACACATGCATATTAAAAACAGATGCTTATCCTGGTTGGAAATGCGCATCTTGGCCAAAAATGTTATGGATGAAGCCACCGATGCCAGCTGTAGTGAATGGCAAATAATGGAGAGCTTGATACATCTGTCTGTAAGGGTCCTTGACAGGGATCATAGTTGGGGCTGGCTGGATATAACAGTGCATAATGTCCCTCCTGTGGGTGCCCTGAAGTGAGAAATCAGGAGCTCACATTTGCTTGTGGTATTCTCTTGTTCGAATATTTAACTTGGTTGATTGAAATGCCACCATTCGTGCCTGTCCTCTATCTCTCAAAAGGATTGCCTGAATTTAAATCAATACTGATACCTGGCATGAAGAAGACTCTCTCCCTCCTAATGGTGCTACTTGGTGATCCTTTCTCTGGGAATGTTGTGTGAGTGTGGCAGTCTCGTCAAAGACATAAACATCTCTTTTGCAGAGCAGCTGGAGCCTCTGCTGGAGTCTGAGATGTGTCTATGAAAAAAAAAAGAGAGATTTTAAAAATAAAAGGTAAGAGTAAGTTGGGAAATTAAGAAGGATTTATCAAAGGTCAAAAATACACTACAGTTTTTTTAAGAAATTTAAGAAAACAGGCAACTAGATGGTCAGCATGACAGAGAAATATAGGTCAATAACAATCTGGCATTTGGAAGCAGGAAAGATGCAGCGCTTGAACATTTCTGTAACACAAATACAGCTGAGGGATCTTGAAAAGATCCTAGGGACTGTTGGGGAGCATAGCAGGTACCTGGGCATTAGGCATCTACTGGGAGATTTTCTGGAATACCTGGATTGTTTGCAGATCCTCAGTGAGCTAAGTCTTCTCGATTAGTTTCTTCTGAAAGGAATTTAGATCCAATGAGCCAAAAGCAGCACAAAGCAATCATGAGTCATCAGGGTTTCTCATCAAAAATAATTATTGCTTTGAGTCGAGTTACTAATGACAAGCATACCCTAAAAGTGATATGAAAATGAGAAGGAAGCCCACATAATAAATTGAAAAAATGTGTTTGAACTTAAGAGTCCCCAAACAATTAGCTAAATTTCTAATTTATCTAAGTGACAAGCTATTAATTTAATAGGAACTAATCCACACATAGAAATAAAATGGAATTATGAAAAAAATAAGTGTGGTAACCATTGTGAGAAATGAATGACATCAGTATGATCCAAAGCAGGGCTGAGAAGTCCTTAATTTAGCAATTCCTCCTCAAATAACTGATTCCCTCAAGGTGGGGCTTTGTGATTTCCATAAGAAGAGTATATCTTCAAGAAGTATATAAAAAGACAAATGTCAAATACCACAGGCTACTTACTATATTCCAAGAACAATCTACTGAGTCCCCTAGAAAGAAACTGCCCCTTTTTTTGATTAATCAGTAAAAATATTGCAACTTCTGAAACAATATCTTCGATATCTTCTATCAAAGCTAAACTTTGATTCCAAATAATCATTCCTTTTTTTTTTCTTTCAATATGCATGACTGAAAATATATTTCTGTGCTAACTAGGAAGTAAGATATGAAACTAATTACCTTCCAGACAAAGTGAGTAATTAAGAAACTTTGGTGACAATTAGTAACAATTGGTAGTAATGAATAATTCTCCAACTGTATTTCTAACTAATTAAACTTCCGGAATAGAATGCTAATAAACAGCAAAAATATTATTCATGCTATAGTTATACAAAGGGGTCTGTGTTCTCAGTCACATCAGGGTAATTCAGCTGCTTTGCAATTATTTATTATATTGACATAAATAGAAAGCATTCGATATTGGCTGTTAAAGCAGGTGACGTACAAAAATGCCATCACCGAATGAACAGTATTTATTCATACTGGCATGTAAAAATAAACTTCTACTTTCCACTCAGCAATGTTTTAAACATCAAAATGTGCCAGCTTCAGTGAGACTCTCTTTCTTTCACCTTTAGCAGAATACAAGGGAGTCAGATTAGGAAGATATTGATGGTGGAAGGAAATAAAAGCAAGAGATTCTATTTTATTGCTCCTAGAGATCGCCCTATTCCTCCATTCAGTAAAAAGATGCACTTAGTCCCTAGGAATAGAATTCTCTAATTTTTAAAGCTTTCTGCTCTGTGATTTAGATTCACAATGCTACACAACAGTTCAGAGCTGAGAACTGGGGAAGCCAAGCAACATACATGTCTTAAAATTTTCCATCCTCTAGAGGAAGAAAAGCATATAAGGTGCTGGTTCACTGAATGAGCTGATATTATATATTCAGAAATATTACCTTGGATCTAAAGCTGCAAGTTGGAGACAGAAGCAAATTGAAGAAAGAAGCAGGTCCTGCTGGCCAACCTCCTCACCAAATATTATTATTACTTCAGGGGAATGGCACTTCATATTTCAGTTATGAAGCAAATTTTAGATCCGGTCTTGAATTATTTCAGATTTTAGGTATTTCCTCCACCTGACCCCTGCTTTAGTTGCCGAAGATTTTAATAGTTCTGGGTCCGTATGACTGTCTGAATTACAATTATTGCCTCTAATCTGGTCCTATTAGAGCTTACTGTGCACTTGTCACCCAGAAGAATCTTACGATGGCTTCAATATATAAAAAAAAAAAGTACATGTTACATTTTTCACAAGCTGACAAGATTTTAATTACCTTTTAAGTAATGTTAGTGTCCATCAAATAAATACAGATTTCCTGAATGACTTTAAAAAACAGCCTCTTGGAAATGTTAAAGTCTTCATAATAATGTCAGAAGTGTTGTAGTGAATCTTAGGATAACATCTGTTGTCAAAAATGACAACAGAAGACAGACACACAGTTAATGGGTACATTCAATGTCATGTATTTATATCTAAAAGCAAGTCAGTGAAGACACAACCAAAATTCAAAGATTACTGGGTAATGATTTTAATTTGTCCCCTTCACTGGAGCTTGTGTAGTTTGGTAGAAATCCTTTCTTAAAAAAAAAAAAATGCTGTATAATGTAAAGATGCCTAAAATGAACAAAACAAAAAGCAGATTCATCTCTTTCTTGTCTTGCAGTTTAGGAAAACGGTGAAGGTAAGAGGCAGAATTTAATTAGAGTGTAATTTCAATTTCATTAACTCACCCTGTTTGGACATTAATTCCATGGTATGCAACTGCGCTTGCATACTGTGCTTGTCTACTATCAGTTATTTCTTGCCTATCATTTATGTCAAAAGGAAGTGGTAAGCCCTCTTCTTCCTAGAACAGGCTGTCTACAGAGGCCTTGGATTTTTTGGGAGAGAAGGGTTGGCAAAAAGCGTGTGTAACACTAATCATAAATCTAGTTGCAAGCACGCAAAAAGAAACAATAGCAAAAGACAGAAATAGTTTTCAAGCTCCATATTTCCCGCCTATTCCCATTAAAGCTATGGAATTCACATTGATTCCTCCTTCTTCTCTCCAGAATTTATTATGCTGTCAACAGAACACAATATTGTGCATATGGACAAGGGTTAGGCCAGAAATTAATTAAACTTTCATAAATATAAATGTAAACAAAAGATGAATTAGTGTCTAATATGTGGGAATGGCCATCTGGTTTCATTTCTGACTCTCCAATTACAGACAAATTACTTTAGACCACATTGCATACAAATATTTAGACACCTAATTGTGAAAACACATAACAAATCTCCAATTCTCAAAGATACCTAAATTACACCTTAAGTTATATGTAGGTACTTAAAAGTTTTTGAAGACCTGGGCCATAGTTATATGGAAATGAAATGGAATTATTTTCCTATGCCCTCTTGAAAAATTCTACATCCTACTTAGAAGCACCTTTGCCTACCTAAATACTCTTAAATGATTTGATTCAGTTCCATTCTGAAAAATGAAGGTTATTTTTTTTCATACTTTTTTTTTTTTTTTTGGTCAGACTGTCTCTTAGGAGGTTCAATTTTCTGAGCAAAGAATGTCTCTAACATAGCTTCGTATTGCATAAGCCAATATGAAGTGCCAATAATGCCAGCCAAATTTATGATTTTTTTTTTTTTTTAGCTCCAGAATGCCAGAAATATAGTCATGGAATCTGCTCCAGAGATTCTTTTGCTGCAGTAGTAAATCCAGCACTAAATCATGAGGTCAGGATAACATTTAGATTTATTGGATTTGTTTCCTTTCTGACAACCTTTGAAATCTTTTTTTCTTCTTCCCAAACTAGTAAGGCTTATGTTGGATTAATGATAGTGGTTCTCAGTTTTGGCATTTATGAATTTAGTTAACTATAAGGAGACATTATTGATACCATGAAAACATAAAAAAAATGCAAAGTGATCCTGGAACTGCAAAATGCTAGCTCTTCAATACTGAAAGGTACATGTGGATATGTCTGCCATATATGTTTGTCAATAATTAGTGTGGCAAATACAAATTCCTTGGTAGGAACATTTCAATAAAGAACTCACAAAGAAGTCACAATTATTTTCTTTTTGGTCCGACATCCTGGGAACCCTTTCCAGTCCTTGCTATCCCTATTGCAACCCAGCCTGGGACCATCAGCTGTTTCCCTGCAGTGCTGCAGTGATACTAGTTGCAGCCCCACCACAGCCCTGGTGGTGTCTGATTGTCTCCAGGGCTGTGGCTGACCTGCCTAACCCCAGGTTCAGGCATTTTCCTTTTTTTTTTTTTTTCTTTTCTTTTTTCTTTTGTCTCTTTCTGCTCTTCTTGCTGCAGCGTCCCAGCAGGCATGGCAGTGAAGTGGTTTCTATATAGGAGTATTAGGAAAGAGTCGGGTATATGTGCAGTTACAGAATAAATATAAATTTCTCCACTGCTTGCTTGTATGGCTCTGACCAGCACTTCCACCCAAGGTTTCTCTTATGGATAAAATATACTCATCTTAATGAGGTCTCCTGCTCCTTGATTCCTGATGACTACAGCAATCATTTCTATAATAAATTGCTAACTGAAAATGGCTAGGTGCACTTTCATTACTTACTTCTTCAAATCTGTCATAAGCTTTTGTAAAGATGATAATATGAAGCTAAATTACCATCTTCGTTCTCTGTTTTCACCACCTCAAAATAATAATAATAATAATAATAATAATAATAATAATAATAAACCAGCATGCTCTGCTGCTTGTAACATTTAATTTATTTAGATTCTTAGCACCTCAACTCACCTCTTCATATGCTCTTACAGGATGTAAACCAATGATTGCTTTTGGTAGGAGCTTCTAGTTTGCCACAGCTGTCTCAGAGGGTACCAATTTCTTTCTTCCTCCATGCCAGATCCTACTTGCTGCAGTGAAGTAAGCTTTTTTTCTAAATTGCCTCACTTTGGAGTAAGAAATATAGCCAGTGAACAGAGTTTCAGCAATCTGATAATAACCCCTCTGGAATTAACAGCAGTGCATTTCAAAGTGACCTTTGGATTTCATTAGAGTCTGCACACTTCATTGCCCCCCGCCAAAACCAACAAACTAACCAAGCAAACAAACAAAAAGAGCAGACTGGTTATAATCCTGATGAAACTTCAGTTTGTTTAGCTTTCATACTAGGCATTATACAGAAACCTAGATGAAAGACCTACAGGATTGCATGCCAGCTGAAAGTAAGGAGCACAAATATGCTTAAACCATATTCTTAAATGTGCTCAGCAATGCACCACACATCTGAATTCCATGTGTTTTAAATACAGAAAAGGTTTTGTTGTATCTGACCACTAAGAGATGACTAAGAAACAAGAACTCCACATGCTACCACAGCAACACATTGCTGCGGTTCTTTGAAGCACAGTAATGAAAAATATGTGTTCTTGGTTTGTTCCTAGTCAATTGATTACAGGTTTTGCACCCAGAGTGCAATATTTGCATGGAGATAGGAACAGGTGAAAGCAGTATTTTGAAAGGGAAAAAAAGCAATGCTGATCTATTCAATTTTTCTTGAATATCTGCAAGGCTTCACCTGCATAGAAACAAACAGATTTTAAATTATTTTTTGCGTGATAGTAATTGTTTTGAACATGCAGAAATGCGCAGGCAGAGAAAAAAAAAAGGAGACAGTTATTAGATGGCAGCACAATATCTAAACCAATGAAAATCTGAAGGAATTAAAAGGTCTGATCAAATAGCCTTATTTTTGTCCTAATAATCTCTCTAGAATTTGAAAAAGAATTACTTATATAACAAAATGAAGGAACACTATTGGACACATAGCCCATCTGAAAAGGAATAAGTTTATGTTGATTAAGTATTATCAAATTAGAAATACTGAAATGAATTTCCACTTCAGGAGTATGATTAAGAAAGGCTTTATACAATGTGACAAATCACACACAAGAAGACACAATATCGGGCAAATATATATTTGAGAGTTGCCTAAAAGTATTACTGTTAGCAAAATTATGCAGGCAAAACTATCATTATCTACCTGTGCCAAGGATAGACACTCCAATTTACTAATATTTGTATGTGATAACATCTCGTGCTTCTGATATAATCCAACTGAATGACACAGACAACCAAATTTTCTTTGCTCATTTATCACTGATTGTGACAACAGTGTTTTGTGAATGCCAAAGTTAAAAATCCTGTGTATTTCAGAGGAATGGCAAAAATATTTCTTTCCTCTTGAGAGCATGACAATGGGAGATTCCTATTTATAAAAAAGGGTATTGACGTTTGTGCATTGCTAAGCAGTCCATGTGTGTTTTTAACAATGGTGTTTATCAGCATATTCATACCAATAGTTCTGAAATGATGCCTCCACTATCTTAACAACTGGCTGATGTGGAGAACTCATGCAGCTCACATCTGATTTTGCAGAAGCGTGGCTTCCCTGGAAACTCAGGAGCTTTAAAACAATTATCCTGTAAAAGAACTGATTGTGTAGCTTGAGTATGGCAAGTAGTGTCTGTTGTCTTCACTAAGCTGTCTTCTGACCCCATTACATCTGAAGGTGAAAACTTCCTCTTCGCTTCCATGCTACAACTCCAATTAACTCTGATGGCTGATTCAGAGACTCATGCAAATAGCCTTTAGGCCTTAAATCATCTTTTATATTTCCCTTTAAGCAGGATTCGCTGTTATGCTAAAATATGTCAAATGATAAATTGCATATATTTTTAAAACATAGGAATAAATGCGTTAGGAAAAATTAACCCCAAATGCTTCATTTAGAGCTTATCTCTCTTGCGGGAAGGGCTTGAAGGGCTTTTTGGAAAAGGAGAGCCCTGTCTAGCTCTGCTTCTGGACCCCTAGGCACAGACCCTGGGACATTCAACGATGCCCGAGTATGCCAAGCCATGGCTTTCTGCTTGTTAGCCACTGCCAATAACATTATTTCACCTCAAAGATACTTTGTGAAGGTAAGCAAATATATTTTTCAAGTTTGAGTATTTAATTTGACAGTCTTAGTAACGCCTGGGCCTATGTGTGATTGATAATTTCCACAATTAATTTTAGACAAGGCTATGTATTAGGAATTAGGCTGAATTTTCAGAACTACACAACTTCCAAGAAAAATAAAATCTATATGAGAAACATGACAATGCATCATTATTTACAGTGTACTCAGTTCCATGTTGGTTTATTGGGGTCCAGTTCATACAGGTACTTGCCGGCAGAACTTGCACTTTTCAGTGTTTAAATACGAACAGAGTATACTTTGAATGTAAGAAACATACTATTTTGAGCTAAGTATACTAGAAAAGTTTGCTCAAAGGATGATATTGGCAAAACCACTTAATTGCTTCTTAGACTTCAGTATCATTTAGTTCTTCTATTTCCTGCCCATTTTTGTCCTCTTACTTTCTTCTACACCCTTCAAAGTTATGTTATTTATATTAAGTGACCATGAATGAACATCTTTGTTCCTTCACAATGCTTATGATTTACTTACAAATAATCTTGTGTATATTCTGCTTGTGGGAGAGAACAGAGTTTTGGAAAGAAGGGTAGTGAAAAATCAGGACTTGACAAAAGCAGAATGGTTGAAATCTGCAATGAGACACTTGGTTTGTTTTAATGACTAATGGACAACTCTACGTGAGTTCCTTCACGTGGCTGCTGTGCAAGATCAGACAAGGCCAGGGGCTGATTTCTGGTGATAAAATAGAAGCATTCCAGGATTCTTCCCTCTCAAACTCTCCATTCTCTCCTCCCTTTCCCTTCTCCTTGCCTTCCCCCTCCTCTCCTTCCATCCCATTCCTCACCTCCCCCCTAGCCTGTAGGATCTCTCTTACTGTAAAGGCTTAAAATCATAGAGAGTTGCTATTTTGCTATTTCTAGCTAGCATGCAGAGTTGTCACTTAAGAGATGTGTTAGTGTCTTCTCTCCTCTTTATTTGGATATCTTCTTGAATTTGTTCTAATTACTGAAGTGGTCAGAAATTGCCAACATAGTCTACCTGAGTTTGCTTAGGAAGCTTTGTGCCTTGTTTTCCATTTGGAAATCTGAATTTGCAATCAGAAAGCAGGCACACAAATGTTTAGCCTGGAGAAAAGAAGGCACAAGGGAGATTTTATCAGTATGCATAATATCTGATGGGAGAATGTAAACAAGACAGAATCAGATTCTTCTCTTGGTGCTTAGTGACAGGATGAGAAGCAATGGGTACAAACTGAAACACAGGAAATTGCGTAGGAACACAAGGAAACACTCCTACACTATGAGTGAGGTACAGGCTGTCCAGAAGGTATAGTCTCCATCCTTGGAGATACTCAAAAGCTGACCAGATATAGTTCTGTGCACCCTGCTGTAGGTGACCCTGCTTGAGCAAGGGTGTTGGACCAGACGATCTCCAGAGGTGCCTTCCAACCCAAACTATCCTGTGAATCTGTAATCTAATAGCCACAAGGCGTACTTTCCAGACTTTCCTTGTTTGCTAACTCAGGTAGTTTACAGAGATGGGATAGTTACATTTCAACTAAAAATAACAGAAAACTAGAAAATTGGGTATATTTTTCATTTTCCACTGTGTGTAGGCCTGATGCACCCAACATAGCCAATG
>JAUBNY010000252.1:438547-449460 GCA_032275445.1 Crypturellus soui | reverse complement strand
TTAATTTTCTTTCGTATCTGTACTACTGTCCTAATTATAAAGGAGCTACATGAAGGCTGCTGGTAACAAAGGTGTCTTGAAAACAAACTGAAAAAAAACCCTGCAAGATATGTATATTTCTTGCTCTTGCTTTGAAAGTAAAAGCGGAATAATAATCCAATGTCCACCATCAAATGCTTTCAGCATTTCAGCATTTCCAGAAATAAATCCCTACATGACCTCACTCAAATTTTACTCATCTTAAACTTCAGAAAAATTTCTAAGTAGTACAGATAAAAAAAAAGTTTTTAATTTTTCAAGTTTGAATGACAGAAATGATAGATTATCATATTTTCATTGTGATATATTTATTAACTTCTGGGGTATGCATGCATGACTTTTGGAAAGCCATAAATAAGCTATTCAGATTATTTTGCATTCCCACAGATTTGTGTCAAACCACGTATCATTATATGTGATTTAAGCTACAGTGTGCAACACTGTATAAAGTACTTGGAGTTTTGTAAATGTATATGCATGTACACATGCTCACACACATACATAAATCTATCTATCCTTCTGTCTATCCCTGTAATACAGGTGCTATCTTTTCTTTAACCACGTTCCCTGATTTCTTCAAAGAAAATATATCTTAGAAGAGACAAAGATTTAATATTTGTGTATTTTTATATACTTTATGTCACTAGGAAACTTGGAATTCCATATGTCTCACACAGGAAAGGCAACAGGGCAGACCTTCATTTGATAAGCCATCTGAGTTGGAATGAACATATGTTGATATAAACCTTTTAAAAACCTAGTCTACTAGTATGTAATAACTTTAACAGATGCAAGATACCAGAAATAAATAAACCATTAGTTTAGGATGATAAACACAATATATATATTTATAAACATATAGCTTTAACTCATGTCTTTCTTACTTTCATAGATGATGAGAGCACGTAATTTGAGTTTAAATGGTAGACTATGCCATGGTTCGACATATACACATCGAGATAAAGTCATTGAAAGTGTGCATTGTAAGGCATAGAATCTCATTATACAGTCAAGGATTCACCGAATAAAATCTGGTTGAGATCCACAGATAAGGATCTGGTTGAGTATCTAGTGTATCTAATGACCTCCATTTACTCTTTAAAAACATCAAATTCTGCTAATTTAAAAATATGTTTAATCCTCTGACTTTCTGCATAACCTTGAACAGCATTTTTAGTCTCTGGAAAGTCTACGAGCAGTACTTTCCATTTACTGGCCTTAGAATCCTCAGCCGACTCCGTAATGTCAGGAGGGCTTCTTGCCATCAGGTCCTTGGATGAATAGATTGCATGACAAACTTGATCCAGTTTGTCAGTGATTTCCTTTATAGTGAGTAGCCCAAACTAGAAACAGCAATCAAAAGGTGGTCCAGTAAGTGCTATGTGGAGGAAATTATTCACTTCCTTCATTCTACGAGCTCTGTGTCTGCTGATGTACCCCATTATCTTGTTGGCCTCCATCACTGCAAGGGTGCTTTTCCTCCAAGTTGAAGGATTTTGTATTTGCTTTCATTGAACTTCCTGAGTTTCCTGATAAGCCTGTTTCTCCAGCTGAAAATTACCAATCTCTGAATATTCAGAGAAATTGTACTCTCCTCCAGAATATCCTACTCCTTCCAATGGGATCTTTTCTAAGCATTTGGGATATCTCTCAGATCACTAAGACTTTTTCAGTGATAATGGAACTCGTCTTGCAAATACATCAGCCAGCTCGCTCCACAACTTTGGCTACATTCAGTCCCACAGGTCTGTGAGAGTGTCTTTCTCGATTGCTTACAAGGTCCTTGCCTTGACCTTTCTCTACTCTGGGTAGTACTTCACTGTCTTACACTCTGACACTAGCTCCAGGAACCATAGCAGCAGAAGAACAGACCCTGACAGTAAAATGTAAGGTAAACAAGGCAATGAGTACCTCAACCTTTCCCATGTCCTTTGCCACTGGGTTAACAATAGACCCACATTCTCCTTGTCCTTTCTGCTTCATATGTGTGTGTTGAAACCTTGTTTCTTTTCCCCTTTTGCAGCCCAGTAAATATAACTTTTGCCTATACTGGTTGTTAGCGGCCGACCGCCGGGTCTGCGTCCCAACGCGGGGGCGCCTTCCACCTTCGCCCAAGGCCGCCTCGATGTAGGCTGCGAATTCTTTTTTGGTGGGCACGCTCGTGCAATGCCACACCTCTGGCCTCCCTGCCACCCGGGGTTGAGGCTTCCCCGAACTTACGATGATCTGCCGCTGGAAGGGAAGCAGCCGCAGTTCCTCTTCTCCCTTCGCCTCAGGTAGTATTGACTACCCCTATAAAGCCCGACCCTAAGGTGCGCCGCACCCTCTCCCTCCTATAGCTCCTTGTACCCGATACGGGGCGGAGCTGAGGGCCTGGTCTGTCAGTCGCTCACTCGCGCACTGACACTCGAGATAACAAACCACTAACGCACACCAATGACCAGGAACGAGGAACCTTTATTAACAGAAAACATGGGCTTATATAGGCTAGGACGGGGGAGGAGAGTGGGAGGAGAATGGGAGGAGATTGGGCGGAGAAAGGTAGGAGCGGATTGGGGATTGGGGATTGGAGGGTTGGTGTTGGTAGGCGGGTGGTCAGGAGCGGCAAGCCGCTCCTGGCCCCCACCTGTGGAGCGCCAAGCCCCCACCTTTGGGGTTCCAGCACCTTCTCGAAGGTGCTGGACCCTGGGCAGTCAGGCCTCTGGGCCTTACGGCCCATGCGCAGCCTACAGGGGTCGTGCAGGGGGCACAGGACCCCCCTGTACAGGCACCCACTGCGCAGGCCCACAACCGGTGTCATCGATACATTCCTATGGGGCCTATAGCCCCTAACTTTCTTAACCCCCAACAACTGGTAGGAGACCACAGGCTTTTTGTGGCCATATGTTAATGCAGGGTCTCAGGACCTATATTGGTCTCAAAACATTTTAGTCTGTTTCATCCACAGTAGCAAGTGTCCATCTATTGGCTGACAATGGCCTAACTCATTTTAGTTCAGTTCTCTAAATACTGTAAAGGTCTGACAAACATAGATGGACACTAAGTAATGCCTAGTAGATGAAGGTTTATATTAACAGAAATACTTTAAATATTTAAAACCTCTGTGGAGCACTCTACACATATCACTGCATTGTTAGTTTTTGTGGAGCTTTTCTTTCCTTTATCAGTAGACTGCATCTTCCTGCCAAAACTTTGATCTCTTTTCAGAGTAATGAATATGCAATAATAACAGACATACATATTTCCAGGTTCTGAAAAAATGAGTATATCATATATTCTGTCTAGATTTACGTTCTGACCTTCTGTCTAACTCATGCATTCACTTCTACTTTGCATAAACAGGAAGATGCAGTAGGGCATGATTTTGTGTTTCTTAAACTCCTCCCAATGTTGTGTTGAAATAGGCCTTTGGCATACAGTAAGAGCCACAATCTCTTCATTCAGTGATACTGATTTTGTCATATCTTCCTGTGCTAAGCTAGCTTCTTCCAGGACTGCTGCCTTTGTAGGCATACCAGGTGTTACGTCAACCACAGCTTTGAGGTTGATCTGCCCAAAACATCTTCTAACAGTGAGTCACCTTAAGAAGACCAAAAAGCTTTCAAAAAAATTTTTTTTGATTACACTATAGAGTGTAATACTTCTTGAATAGAAAGTTCAAAACTAGATCAGACAATTCTAAATCACAAAAGAAATACAAGATTTCTAAAAGATTCCCATCCTGCACACTATGTCCTTGCAGAACAATCCTGGTTTTCTACCTTAGTTTCATTCAGCAAAGTGTCTCTAGGAAGCGTTCCAAACCCTTTCCATTTGCTGTGGTTCCTCTTTCTGTAGCTTCAGAGGCTTGGTTGCGGATCTTCTCCTCTGCTCTTTTATGAAGTGTCTCCATCTCCAGATGAAGCCTCAGCCTCCTACTGAGTCTCTTCTTTACCTGCCACATCTTTAATTGTCTCTTTCCTTTGAGCAGGACCAAATGATCTCTAACGGCAGGAGAAATCTAACTCCACCTGCTGCAGGATCCTGTCAGTCTGATGGTAGAAGATTGAAAACACAGAAGTGGAACAGATGGTTTTTTTCCATATATACCTATGACTGCTTCTTTCTGAGTGAGATAGGGAAAGAAGTAAAACAAAATGCTGGGAACAACAATGTTAGTATCCCTGTGAGTAACTGCTACCAATATTCACCAGTGTATCTGTCCATGACTTGCACACCTGGAAGATAATAACACTGGTAGCTAGTAAAAACTTCAGAAGAATAAAGGCTTGTGAACAGAGCAATGTTCTGTTGAGTGATTTTTACTCACTCGTGAAGTCTCACTCATGAAGTATGCAGGAAATTAGGCTTACTATTTTGTGTCTGGGTTGCTTCATTTTTAAATGTTTGCATGAAGCAGCATGAAGACCACTACATACACATCAGATCAGTATTTCTTCTGGACACTTCCCTGCAGCATGCTTCTGAAAAAGGTACACACATGTAGTCATAAGATTTTTGGTGCTTTAGGACAGAAAACTGAAACAGGTTTTTCAGATATTGTTAAAACTTGAAATACCAACAAAATCACTTGGGTGATGCCATTCTCAAATGGGAATACTACTGAATTAGTATTTTAATGTAGTATACATACAATATTTCATTGTTTATAACATCTCAGCAATATGTAAGAGAATCTTGGTATCTGATTTTTCTTTTTTTTTTTTTCCCTTACAGAGTCTGTATGTAGAAGCCAATATGAAAACAAGAGCTTTTTGCTTCTTTTTTTTTTTTTTGGGGCGGGGGGGGGAGGATTTCTCATGCAGCGAAAGTGCCAAAAAAAAGGGAGCAATATAAAAAACTTGTAGTGGGAAATGAATTGTGTATTCAGTTCATAATGGAGAAAGAATGTTATATTCTTTGCTGTTGACATTGTTTGATGTATAGCTACTGCAGAGGTAATTATACATTTGTTATATTACGATTCCACATTCAGAAACCTCCCATAAGACTTTAATCTGTGAATATACACTACCAAACTGTCCTGTAAAAGAAAACTCTGTATTTATAAATTAACTAGTCATTTTTTTTTCATGTTGCTTAGCTCAGAAAATGGGTGTTCTTTAAAGAAGTCAAATAAAGGAATCTGTATTATATAACAGACTATATAAAACATTATATAGTGTTTTGTTATATCAGATTGAGCAACTTGCACATTCACAACTATAAGTCTTTTCCTATATAAAGAGGTCTAGTGACTGCAGTGCAAGCAGTGATGTGTGTAAATGACCATGAACATTAGAGTTACATATGTTAGACTTACGTGATTGTTATTCCTTGACTTGGAAAAAGGTGATAGATTTTCACAAGTAACTTGTCCTTTCATTTTGTAAGGATCAAGCAGGGTAGTATCTTAATCCATATGTGTCATAAAAGTAGTAAACAGCTTTAACGAAGGAGGCACCTATAGGTAGGACATATAGAGAATCAAAAACTAGCATAATATCTGTAGAGAATACATATATACTTTAATTTCAGTGTCTGACAGCAGGTATGTTGGTTAAAAGCATGGTGCAAAGTAGAGAAAGAATTCATCATATAAATGGTCAGCAGCATGAGTTTACTTTCATATTTCAGAGCTTTGATCATTCTGTAATTCACAAAGATAAGGATGAAAATGAATCTAGGTTTCTGTGCGAGGTAGATTTTGGTTTAAAGTGAGGACAATTCACTAATGTTAAAATGCACAGATAGGTGCACTTAAGCAGGATATACCTGTCAGTGACTGTGTACGAGACAGTTGCAGCCCTTCAAACCACAAAATGGTTCCAACTTTGAGCAAAGTTCTCCTTGGAATCAGTGGGTCTGTAGTGGAGATCTCTTCCCCTGAGTCAGGAAGCCGCCTGAGAAGATTCCTCCAGGTTGAGAGCCTTCTCTCATTCTTGGCTGAGCGATTACTGCACATGTGTACATTAAGATTAGCTAAAAACCCTATGCTGTAGTAGAGAAATTCCTATACTGACATCCAAAACTTACTTTGTAAATGTTACATTTGAATAAATAATACTAATAAAAACTAGTTGTTTTGAATGTGGCTGGACCTGCAGTTGAGAGACTGTTCATGAATCTGGTGCGAACAGAATTGGGCCTACAGCTATTTGCCCCCCTCCACTAAGGGATGAGTCCAGCCACCCCAGTCCCTCTGAGGATCATCTGGAAAACAAGGGGATTCATCTCTTACCAAACTTGCTCTCCTTTAGTCTGCAACAGAGATGCCTACATAAATTTATTGGAAAAAAAATAGAATTAACTGTATTTTTCTGATAATGAGGAAAATATTTCTTCTGCACATGCAATCTTAAATGGAGAAGTGTGGTGTACAAAATGTAATAGAGAAAAGAACTAAAGGAAAATAAACTTTCTTCAGTATGGGAGGTCTTTTGTCAAAGTCACTCACTGCAAAGGTCACTAATAAAGTGACTGCAATACACTTTGTTTGACAGATTGAATCAGGATTGTTGTCAGATACAATGCAAGGAAACTATACACTTTGGCTTCTCCTCTCTCTCCTGAGAGAGATTCAAGAAGGCTTATTTCATCGAGCATACTTCTATATTCGTACCAGATCTATCAGTCATGATGTCTGTGACTGTATTGTGCAATATTTTTCATTCCTCCCTAGATCCAATCTTTGGAATTGTCCCTTTTTTATTGTCTCTAGAACAGCAGTGTAAAACTGTGGAGGAAATATCCTTATTGTTTGGAATCTGGTTTCAAATAAACGTTTTGAAATAGTAAGTTTGGAAGCAGTAAAATTCTAATAAAATAACTTAGAGGAATCAAATCTAACAAGACAATTTCCAGCATATAGGAAAATTCTGTACTGTTTTTCCAGTCCTCAAAATTCTTCATATAAAATAAATCACTTGGCTATAATTCTGTTAAGTGGTGAGCATCCTCAAGATCCATCATAGTAACTGGGATACTTGAAGTACTCTCTATTTTCAGGAAATGATCATTGCAGCACTGAATTATTAGTGCTGTTAATAATGCACTAATGAATGTTTGTAAAGTGCTTTGGAATTCCAATGAGAATCATTAAAAAAAAGTGTTATTATGAAGATAGTGTATAAAATGTCTTCATATATATATGGATGAGGGGATTGAGTGCACCCTCAGCAAGTTTGCAGATGACACCAAGCTGTGAGGAAGAACTGATCTTCTTGCGGGTTGGAAGGCTCTGCAGAGAGATCTGGTCAGGCAGGATCAATATAAGGTTCAACAAGGCCAGCCGGGTCCTGCACTTCAGTGAGAACAACCCCATGCAATGCTACAGGCTTGAGGAAGAGTGGATGGAGAGCTGCACAGCAGAGAAGGGACAGTGGGTGTTGGTCGACAGCTGAGAGGAAAGCCAATGCCATGCTGACTTGGGTCATGAAGAGTGTAGGCAGCAGGACTAGGGAAGTGATCATTCCCCTGTACTCCGCGCTGATGAAGCTATACCTGTGTTCTGAGATGGGCACCTCACTACAAAAAAGACATGGACGCGCTGGAGCGTTTCCAAAGAAGGACAGCAAAGCTGGTGAAGGGGCTGGAGCATAGACCATGTGAGAAGTGGCTGAGGGAGCTGTTTAGTCTGGAGAAGAGAGTCTCAGGAGAAGCCTTATTGCTCTCTACAACTACCTGAAAGGAGGCTGTAGTGAGGAGGGGGTTGATGTCATCTCCAGAATAACTACGGAGAGAACAAGAAGAAAAGAGTAGACGATCAGTGGAAGAGGCTGCTCAGGGAAGTGATGGAGTCACCATTCCTGGCAGTGTTCAAGAAAGGCATAGATGAGATGCTTATGGACATGGTTGAGCAGGCATGGTGGCAAAGGGTTTATGGTTAGACTTCATGATCTAAACCTTCTATGATTCTAGTCACCCCCTCAACATAACTGTATCATTCCTTCTTCTTAGTAGAGATATTTTTTCAAAATGATTTGTCTGCCATGTCTGAAGCTTTATCACCTTGCATAGAGGCTAGATGCTATAGTTTTTATGGTTTCTGAATTCAAAGTGAACTGAATTCACAATGAAATTCTCTATTTGTAGGTAGCTCAAAAAAACTCTGTGTATGGATTGAAGACTTAGACCATTTTCCTTAGTGTATATTTATATGTATAAAAATTTTAATTGTAAAATTGAACATACATTTGCATATTCAGCAGTGTCTGATATCTGCTGAGCTAGTTCCTCGGTCACAAAAACAGAGTAATCCAGCAGAATGTTCACTTAAGCGTTACTGTTTTGCTATGATCAGTTATCTTTAGCATCCAACTTTCTTTGTCATTTGTTCAAAATGTTTATGGAGAAAAGATATTTACTGATGATGTCCTTTTTCTGAATCTTTAATTACAAAAATGAAATTATGATTACATTTCCCAGGCAATTTTGAGGAAAAAAAATTAGCACTCCATGTGGTAAATCTGATTTGTGTATTCTTTCTTTAAAAAGAACCTTGTTTATGAAGGCAAAAAAGCTACATGACCTCTCTGACAAGTGCACATGCACATTAAGTGCACGAAGATGCAGTTAAATGCATATACATAAGCAATAATGAATTTTCTAAAGATCAACCTTAATAGCTGAAGAAATAAACAAGATTAATTGGGCATCCACGTGGCTTTTCCAGATGTTTGTCTTTTATGAGACATGTGTTTTAAAGCTTAGGTGTAAAAGTGCTAGAGTGGTATGGTTCATTTAGTGTCATTCACCACCTTTTTGTGTTAAAGAAAAGCAAAACGACAACAAAAACAGAAACCTAAAACAAATGAAAAATAACCAAGTTACCCAGCAATTTCAGAGGTAAATATTTTTGTGCTTAATTTAAATTGCTGAAAAAATTATTTAAGTAAGCATAGACAGAAAAGGAGAAAAGAATAATGAGGAATGAAAATCAGACAAAAGAACTTTTACATGGTATTCCAGTTCTTGCCCTCTCGTCAAGCCCTGATGAAGGTGGAAGGTGAGTACTGTGCTAAACTACTGCTGAAACAAAATGGAAAAATATTTTTAATGTTTTAAGACTTAGTTTTTGTCAAATTTAATTTCTGTACTATAAAATGCATTTAATCTCAAGGTTTCAGACAATGCTGAAATCATTAGCAACTAAGCAACAAAGCAATTTAGGCAAATGACTTTTTAGAAACTTTTTTTGAGTGCATGCCAAGGTGATTTCTTGAAGCAAGAAAGAAAAGACTTTGTTGCAAACATTAAAAAGTTAAAAATATAAAGTTTTTAATCCTTAAACTGTCAGGTATGTTGAATTGCTTCATGGAAAGGCGTCTTCTTGTTAAACAATCATGACGACATTTTAAAAAGAGATAAATAATAGAGCATGTTGTTTTGCCACAGTGTGAAATTCATCCTGTGCACAGATGTAGTACAGAAGTTATGGGTTATCTTAATTTTCATACAAGCACAGACTTCAGTTAGGTGAAATTCACCTCTCAAGAATGTGGCACTAGTTATGTGTTGTCATGCTGTTGGTATCATCTCATTTGATAAAACACATAAGTGTATAGGACAAATTTATGCAAGGTGAAGTTGTTCACTGTGTTTAGGAGTTGGATTTTCCTGCATATAGACTGCAAACAGATCCAAATGTTGTAGCATTTTTTTGGTTTTCATTCTCAGCTAACATTTTACCTAGCCTGACTTTCATCTTAGGCAGTGATGAAAAAAAAATGCAATAGACAACTGTGTTGTATCTTTCATGCACTCAAAAATAATTCTGAGGTTTAAGAAGTGTCCATGCTATGTCAAAGTAAGAAAGAGCCATAGGGTAAACCAAGCATCAAACTGACTCTAAATCATTTTCCTTTGCACTGATACGCTACTTAATGCAAGGTTGTATATGTGTCACAGGTTCTCGTTATTGAAATACTTCTGGAAGCAGCTATGCTCCAACATGGATCTGCAGAGCAAACTGAGTCATCAAAGATTACTTTGTTTGAAAATGAATGCTTTGAATTCAAGGTAAAAATGTGCATTATATGAGTAGCTAAAATAATACTTTGCAGGGAAGTAGACAAGCAAGAAAGCTGTTTTCTTCCTAGTCCTCTGTTGATTTTATAACTGTACTAAATATACACCTGAACTATTACTATAGAATCTTAACATTCTCAGTCTTCATAACTTTTAGAAAGCAATCATGCTCCCTTTCCGTATGATCTTTTATTGTACACAGACCCCAGCTTCAGCTCCTACTTCAGTAATAAAACAGACAGTATTGTTCTCCCCCCAAATCTCTTAGAAATCTCTTGAGAAATTCTTGTCAGAAGATTGCCAGTTTTTCTATGACAAATATTCAGAAGAGAGGAAATACCATGCCAGTTGCATTATTGCAAAGTTCATGCTTATGTAGATACTTACTCAGAACCTGTACTTTTTCAGAGTGTGATATAGATAGATGTTACAGAATGGATGAATTTGTAATGTTTTTTTACTTTTCATTTAATGTGGCTGTTTATGTATTGTCCCTGAATACAGAAAACTCTGCATTGAATAATGAACTTTTGTTTCCAAATGACTTTTTTTCTATGACTATTTTCTTGTTATTTCTCAAAGCTTTACTGGCATTAATGAATGTATTTCCATAATATCAGAGGAAGTATTATTCCCGTTGAACAAATGTGAAACACAGTTTAAGATCAGAAATTGTCAGCTAATTTGGAATGACCATGAACAAAGTAGTATGCCTAGGTGTTCCCAATAGCTCACTATTTTGTGGCATATGTGTTCAGAACAAAACTATAGTGAATAGTTAGCGAAACACACAGAAATTTTAAAATAAAACTCCATCATATATCAGTCTGAGAACCAAGGAAGAAGAAATAGAGTGAATACTTGTA
>JAUBNY010000252.1:381990-392765 GCA_032275445.1 Crypturellus soui | reverse complement strand
GAAAGCTGCAAGGTGATTTCCTGCCATGAGGTCTCACAAAACTGTGAGCAAATTAAACTAATTTTAAGATACTCGTGTGGACTGCGCGTTGGCTGTGGATTTGGGAGATGCTAAACAGACCAGATCCTGGAGAATTTCTATGCCGGGCTGTGTGTGGAGGTGTTCTGCTGCCCCTCACAGAGTTGCCTAGAATCACTGGGACTGCAAAACATTGTCTGCCATAAGATTAGTCCTAATCATTGGAAAAGGCTATCTTCTAATTCTAATTGAATGAATGAAACATTCTATTCTAACTTCGTTATCTATAAAATAAAAATAGCATAGCAATATTCTCTTCCTCTCTCTTCTGTCATCTATCATGCTGGCAACATCTAATTATTTTCAATTGGACTGACTGCAAAGTATTAACATAAAAAAGCTGACAGATAATACTGAAGTTTTATCAATTATTTCTGTTACAGCTAAATATTTTTTTCTTTCCATTAATGTTTTGCAAATTTGTCACATGGTATTTCTTTATAGTGGTGATACTACTGCTTTTGCTCACAAATGACAACCTGTCATTTTCTGAAAGAATGGGGAGTAGGAGGTCAGTGCTTTTCTAATAAATTTACTAGATAAGGCCAAACTGCAAAGCACATAGATGGCATAAGTAAGGAGGCTCACAATTGTCTTTTGCTTTACATAAAATTAGAAGGTAAAAATAACTGTTTACTCATACAAGAACTTTAAAAGGACACAAACCATAATTATTGTCTGATTTCAGTTTTGCCTGTCTGTATTGCGACAAGAGGACTTTCTGCAAAATACAGATTAATCGTGATTTCACCAAACTGAGCAGACAGTTCAAATACCATTGAATAACCCCTTCACATACAGCCCTCAACCTGAATCTAGCAATGTTTATTTTTCCATATGTAAATAACCAAAGCAATAATAAGTGTCTATAATTAATTTATATATAAATAAATATAAGTATTGCTGGAGAACACTTTTCATAATCATCAGGAAGAATTATTTGCCACATGTTCTTGAAGCAAAGCATATGTTTAACTTCATTATAGATTGAAAAATATACTAATTCAAAATATTTATAGGGAAAATAGAAATCAATAATTCTTTTTTTTTTTTTTTTGGTTAGACGCTTCTGCTGACTGAGGTGGAGGGGATACAATACAATCTGATTACTGACCATAAAACTTCTCAAAATAGATGTGAAGGAGAAGGAAAAATAATATTAGCTTTTCATAAGAAGTTGAAGATGGGGGTGTGCACATGCAGCATTTTGAAAGAGGAAGGTTAATGTGAGAAACAGGTGCTTCTATTGGAGAAAACTGAGGATATGTGTACTGGGAGTTTGCATATGATCTAAAAATGCCAGATACTCTCTCTTTCTTCTGTAGATGTTCTCCAACACTTGAGCACGGGATTCCTTTCATCTTATGCTAGCCATCAAAAGTTAACCATGTGGTTTAAAAATTTCTTGACTCCTGCTGTGGTAGGTGTAAAAGAAATAACTCCAGAACTTTCATCCCAAATTCTCTGCCCAAACAAAAGGGGAACTGAGCCATTTTCCAGAAGTATCTCTCTCCCCTTTGATTAGAGAAAAAGCCTAAAAAGATACCTTAACATATCATTTTTACATGACTAAGACAAATCTACTGAAACTCTGAAAAACTACTGAAATCAACTGAAAAAAAAAGCTGAAAATTTTGATCTATATTAATTAGAAGCCCATTAATTTCCACCAAATAAAACGAATATAAGTAAAAGTGTCTGAAGTCACAGAATGGTTGAGGTGTGAGACATCAGTATGACTAGCTAGATGACATGCTTCTTGCCATGGGCTTTTCTAGTTTGCTCTTTAAATTTTCCAGTGATTAAGCTATTTCACTTTCTTTGCCATTAGGAAATTGTGTGTGGACATCCTATTATTATGTATATATTACTTCTTTTACATGTATATATTACTTCTATTATGTATATATTGCTTCTTTATTGCAGTAGCCTTTTTAAGGCTTTGGAGATCTGTTCTGCGTTCATACTTACTATTCATTTCTTTAGACTAAAGATGCCCTGCCTTAGCAGGACATATTAAATCAATGACTATCATTCCTACTTCTCAGTTCTGTGATATATCTGGTTGGCCCACATTGTTCTCATGTGTGGCATGTGGACAAATTAGTCCAGGTGAGAGCACATTTGCTTATTTACATGTCTTCCCACATCTTCTTGACAGCTTTAAACCATTTTGTGATGTACTGGCCACTAACTTGATTAAATTTTCTCTTTTTAGGACACCAGGATGTTTTTGATTCATACTCAGCCTGCAATTGAAAGATACACAATAGTCTTCTGTGGATAATGTTATCTACAAAGTTCCAGATCCAACTTGAATTTGTCTGTGTGGCAATATCTTGCCATTTCTTCTGCTGAAGAACAACACACATTTTTCATTTCACATATCACCAATTTTTCAAGATCATTTTGAGTCCTATTTTCTCTCCACTGGATATGGGCAATCTCTTCCAAACTGAATGGAATAAGCACATTTTATCATCCTGATTGATACTGAAAATATTGAAAACAACAAAAGCCTGGTATTCCTTGGTAATCTTTCCATGTTTCCTTGTTTGCACATAAGAATGTCATGTGTCAAAAGCCTCACTAGCATGAAAAACTAACATTTGCTACTCCTATTCACAAGCCTTATTGCCATGTCAGAAAAGGAAATTAGATTGGTCTGACACAACTTTTTCTCTTGACAAATCCCTATTAGCTGCCTCTTACCTCTTAAAAGACATTTTGTTCCAGTCATTCATTCAGTTTCCAATTTCTTGACTGGTCGCGCAATAAGATCTCAGTTATTTTCTAAGCTTTTTATCGGGTAGATGTTTTCTTCAAAATATCAAATTTAAAATATGCACCATACAGTTATTACTTTTGGTTTATATATGTTAATTTTAACTACTGTTTGCAATGACCCCCGCAAAATAACAGATGGTTAAAGCTTGCAACAAGATAATTGATTAAGAAAATTATTGATACTTAACATCTGGTACTATCTATAAAACACAAATTATTTAATATGTGATTATCATATGGGATGATCTGACAATATCAATAAAAATTCTCATTCTCATGAATTTGAATTCTAAGGCAAAACCAGACCAAAGCTATTAACATAATTTCCCTTAATTCCCAATTTTAAAAATAATTACCATTTAAAAAAACTAAATTGAATCTCCAAGAAATAAATTTTAAATTGTTGTCCATTCTAGTACAATAATCATTGGTTATCTATTTATTAGATGACTTCTGAAAATGCTGTTTATAAAACTGACCATTTGAAAAAACTATAATATATATATAAATGTAAAAAATATATGAAAATATCCTTACGAATTGGTTTATTATGATATCTTTAACTTACAGAATTGTCAGACCATTCTAAACCAGTGGACCTTTGAATTCTTCAAAGTGTTTCTAGCTTAAAAGAAATAGTGCATTGATCTTTATTTAAAGAATCAAAGTGAAAAATATTTTGTCTTTTGTTCATGCTGCACTGATCATCTGCATGCTCATTATTACAGTATTCTACCTACAGAGAGGCTGTCTACCACATGGAAAGCAATGATACAGCTCTCACTAGGCAAACTCAATGCTTGATGGAAAAATAAATCCACAACATTAAATAATCAGAGAGGGGAAATGCCCTGAGAACAAGACATCTGACATCATTAACTGTATATTGTATGTTGCAGTAAGTCATACTGAAATATAGAAAAGATTCATTAACTTACTGCGAAGTAAAATTATGCAGTAAGAGGATTTTGTTTTGTCCTGTGTTGATTTTTTTCTGGTGAACTTCAATAAAATTTAACAGAAATTGTTACCTGTATGTTCCAGAAATATGAAAAATTAGCCTTCAAACATATGGTTTGGTCATTTGTGGGCAAGTTTAGATAAAGCAGTCAGGTGGACTTCATGTTTGAATGCAATCCATTTGGTCAAGGGGGAGTCAGAAAATCTCAGATATATTATATTTTGCCCATTAACTGTCTTACATTTGGCAAGATACTTATGTTTTTTTACTTTGCTTTCTTTGTGTTGCTTTCAAACAAAGAAAGAGAATGTAAGAACAGTCCAAAGGTCCATCTGGTATTGTTCTCAGTTCTAATAGTGATCAAAAGCAGATGCCCAGGGAAGAGTATAAATACAGAGCAAACGTATGGTGATTCTTCCCCACGTGCTTCCTGAACTGCCAATGATTTATTGCTCAAATGCTATTTTTACTTCTCTCTATACCAAAATATCACAAAGCATTATTCTGATTTCAGGCTCATTTTGAGATATTCTGATGAACAACCTTAGTGTTTGTGCTTCCATGTCCTTCTTGTCCTTAACCTTATATGAGTAGCATACAATAATTTCTTTAATCAGTTCCATGTACACATCTAAGCCCCATTTATTAGCATACTGTAATCTCATTTATTAGCAGTGTACAAGGTGGATTTAGAGAAATCTGAATTCTACCTACATAAAAGCCATATTTCTGAATTTGTAGGCATTGATATGACTGCAAATTAGATATGCAGGGCTGCCATTAAGCAGTAATGAACAACATTTTTAAAAATCACAACTTCTTTCGTAATGAAATTGGAGTGGTACTTACACCAAGTCTAATATCCCCATTATAGATAAAACTTTAATTTTAGATAAGATTGTGCAGTTGCTTCTTTCAGTTAGCGAGTTCATATTTTTAATTTTTGTTTTTCACCTGCTGCATTTTGTAAATATTGTCTCTTCAGGGTTAACCAAATGCACTTATAAAGAACTGAACTCTAAGATAAATTTCACTGTATATTTTGGAAGTACCTTTGAGAATATTTTGACAAACAAAAATCTGTTTGTGTGTGACATTATGCTTCAGTCACTATTATTATATATATTTTTTTCAGTTTGATTGATG
The DNA here is from genome assembly GCA_032275445.1 of Crypturellus soui. Lineage (NCBI taxonomy): Eukaryota > Metazoa > Chordata > Aves > Tinamiformes > Tinamidae > Crypturellus > Crypturellus soui. The sequence goes on along the minus strand of JAUBNY010000252.1, from coordinate 387,793 downwards.
TCTGAACTGGACTTTTTCAAAATCTTATTTTTAACCATGATAATTTGGAGTCCTTCTAAGGTATCAGAATGCTTCAGCGGAGTTATGCTAAGTGTTCCCAGCTGAAGACCTTCTGAGAATAAATAAGTCAAGGAGAAATAGGAAAAATCTCCTAAAGTTTCACAAAACTTTGTAATATAAAATTCTGCTTTTTTTTTAAACCTCTATTGACTTTGTTATAACCAATTTAGGATCAACTCCAGTTACACATGTGAATAGGAAGTCTTTATTAATATGTACAGCATGACTTCAGATTTTTAGTAACAACAACAAATTAGAGCATAAATTTTTAATTACTTTGCACTTGGGAAGTTATGTCACAAAAGGAAGGGACTTGTATTGATTAAGGGTAATTAATTCTGGTGGGAAAATCACTTTTAAAAGACAACTTTAAACTCACCATGGCTACAAGGTGAGGACAGAATATAATTACAGTATAAATGCTCAAATTTGATTTCCATCTAAGCCATTAATAAAACCTTCAGAATTCATTTGTTATTGATTATATTCTCTTCTTTTTATAACCCACTTTGTTGAAAGATTTAGGCCTTTCAGATATGGATATATGACATCTGAGCATCAGATAAATGGCAATGAAATCAAATTTCTGTCTTTCCTATTAAAACTGTCTAATATTGGCAGTTTGTAGGCCTACTATTCAGTTAATAAATAAAGATCCCAGTGGTATAGACAGTACACTTCAGGTAACCATCAAAAACGAAAGACTTTCTGAAGCCTTTCTGAACCCTCTCAGATGTACTGAAAGAGCTAGGATTCACTTTTAAAATACTTTTTCTTTAACTCTGAAGAGGGAAAATGCCACTTTGAAAGTGTGTTTCTTGTAATCAAAGTCTGAAGCCTCTAAGTATATATATATAAAGAGGTAGAATAAGTAGAAAGAAACTGTTGACCAATCAAAATTATCTGAAATCAAATGATTTCATTTTCAGCACAAGAGGACTTTCTTCTGAACAAATGACTTCTTTGATAATAGAACTCACGTGTTACTTTTCTAGTCTGGAGTAATAGAAAGTATACTCATTTATATTTAATAAGCTACTTGAGCAGAGCTGAAAAATGATTTTATCTGTGATTTTTTTTCTGAGTAAATAAGTGCTAAAATTGATCCTTTTCCTCTCATTCTCTCTGCCATTAAAATGATTAATTATTATGATTTCCAAGGAAATGTTCACCTAGTTGATATAGCTCAGAGCCCAAAACAGCAGTTACTCATACGAATACATTACATGAGGTAATCAGGGACGAAACCCAAGGAGGAAAATACTCATGGCCCAGAGGAAATCAGCAGGTCAATCATCCTTGAAAATATGTGTCTTCCTGTAAAATAAGCTTTATCAAGGTGCTTTAAAGATTAGTATCAAAAGATAGACCTTTCTGACATATTGCTTAATTTGGATTCTTCTACACGCTTCACATGCAGATTGACACAGAGTGAGAGAGAAAAAAAAATCTCCTCTTTGAGGATTCTTGATTGTGCAGGATTAAAAAAAAAAAAGAAGAATCACAGAATCACAGAATGGTTGAGGTTGGAAGGGACCCCTAGAGATCATCTAGTCCAATCCTCTGCTCCAGTAGGGACAAGAAGAAGAAGAAGAAAATATTTCCTTTTATCATGAGGCAGAGCAATGGAGTGCTGAAAAATTAGTCAGTTAGTAACTGTGGGTTATCCAAAGGATAAAGCCCCTGCTCCTTTAGACACTGCTAGAACCCTGTTTTTAGTAAATCATATTTTACTATAGCACTGTCATAGCACCTGTCAAGACTGAACCATCATCATTTTAGGCAACATAAATGTAGATTTGTAGACAATGGTGCAAAAAAATTTGCATTTTCACAGTGCAAATTTATAGTTTAAAATTTAACCCTGCAGACATGATCATACTCTTCCCCTGATCCTTTTACAAGCAATAAGGAAGTTTTCAAATGCCTGCAGAAAAAAAGTACAAAATTTAGCTCTCCAGATCACAGAAATCTGAGCACTCAAAATTATATAGCAGAGTACTATATGAACACTGCAGTGTTTTCTGTATTACTATTGAATTTCATTTTATCTTAGGCTCAGAGGTAGTATGATATACACAGCATGCCATTTGTGGATTTATTACTAGCTTAGTTTTCCCCATGCTAAATAAGACAAACTATCTTTTATTAATGGACTAAATATTCAGTTCAAAATACTTGACTTGCAATGTTCAAGTAAAATCCTTTGAACATAGACAGGGGCTTGATTTGATAAAGGCAAGAATAAGAAATTATATTAAAGACCTTCTACTGGAAAACTGTAAAGGTCATATCTTCAAACCTTAAGAAAACAACTTTGTCTTGTAATTTGATATTGATTGCATGGTTCACAAAGGTCTATTACTTGTCAAATGACAAATTATATGGGCTAAAAGAAATGAGAAACAAATATGTATATATATATTTCATTTAGTTGTTACTCCTCCCATCTTATTTTATGAAAGAGATGTGAAGAATCTAGTCAACTGAAGAGTGACTGAAGAGTGACAATGATTTCAGCAAAAATTAAATCATTTCAGGGAAAATTAAAATTGCATTGAGCTGGAGTAGTATAAAGTCAAATAGAAGGACTACCACTGATTTCTGTGACACCCAGTACAAGCTTATTGTATTTAGCTAAATACTATTACCAAGAATATTCAAAGAAATGCATGGAATTAATTTGTGGGAGACTATGGTTTCTCATGAAATAAGAAATAATTTAATGTTTTTGTTATTTTTATAATGGATTATCACAATAAAGAGTTATTGATAATTCACAGTATCTAAATTACTATAGACATATATTATAATTATTCTAATATATAATACAATTATTATAATATTATATATTATCTAGACACACTATTATACTATAAACTTAACTGATTTGAAATATTATGCCACAAATGGAAGGTTAGTGTTGAATTTTCATTTGCCCAGAGATTCCTGTTCATATCTGTAGCATTCCCATAGAGAAAACAATCAAACTATCTGTTTTTAATTCTTTTGTCAGAGCCTAACTAAAGAATTAGAAGCCTGGTTTGCAAATGTTGTCAACCATCATGACCTCCATTCCAATGTATTACAATAATCATAATAGCAATATTTAAATTATTATAAGATGCTAACCTGTCATAGAACTGTTACTATTTCCTACAAAAAGAAATTTTTAGATACAGAGTGAAAGTGAATATGACTTCTGAAGTAATAGCTCTGAACAATATTGTTTTTCATTTTTCTAATGAAACCAAGAGATTATGATAAATAATTTATCAGTGACTCAAAGAAAGAGCTATGCTGGCTGTTAGATATTTTGACACACAGTCTGTATTTATAACCTCCTGAAGTTGCATATTTCCTGACCCATAGTGAAAAACAAATAACAGTGTGACCATTTGAATTCTAAAGTAATTCTATTTTATGTGTGCATAAGGCCTAACTCCAGGTAAGACTGACAGTGTATCACACAGGAAATAACAGTGAAACTTTCATTGCTTCTATCACATAACAGTAATATTACCAGGTTTCCTATTCTTAGAGCTAAATACATACAAACCACAATTTCTGGTCAACTACCAACCTATAGACTTAGGATACTTTATTGATACTAAAACAAACCCTCAGAGTTCTGCTTCTGCCCTTATCTCTGCATTTTTTATTGTATCATCACCAGAGATGGACGGGTATGCCTGAGTGGAAGCCTATCACACTTTTACCCAAAGGATGCTGGGGACTTACTCTCCATTTTGTGTAGGAGCATGATCTGATCATCAGTCTAAAGGGAGTTTCAAAGGCTGCGCTGCAGAAACAACAAACTGCCTAGAATAATAAAAAAGAAAGAAGGAGTGCAAGTGCCTCTTTCTGGCCAAATGGTTAGGGCAGTCATACAGGGGGTACCTGACTGCAGCCCTTACTGCACTGACTGCTCAATAAAAATAGTGTGCATGTCAGAAGAGCGGAATAATAGCCTTTCAGGATAGTCCCTTAATTGGATACAGGTATATTTGTACACTATAGGCACAACTGCCTCTCTTGCTCATTATAAACATCTCATATTTTCATGACTTTATAATGCCAAGCTCCCACCTAGAATTCTTTTCAGGAAGGACTCTATCTATTACAAATTGCAAGTATTCACTGTGGAGTCACTGGCAAAAGTGCAGCGAAGGCAAGAGTGGGGAATTACTAGCCTCATAGTAAATGCCAGCAAAAGATTCATTTCCCTTGGATCATTTCTTTAGTATCCTTCTTATATAATATAGTCTCTGAATGCCCTGTGTAACACTACTGCTTTGCATTTTCACTCTTGTCTTTTTTCAAAGAATTTTCAGTTATTTTGAGCCAGCATGTATACATTAGAATGTTTATGCAAATAAGGGAGCAAACAGTCTTCTAGATACATAACTTTGCCCTCTTCTTTTCCTTGTGTTAACTGCTATAGATTTATTGCAGTTTTGGTATATATGGATATTTATATAAGCTGAGCCTGGGGGCTCCAAGACGTAGGAACAAAACCTGGCTGGAAAAATGAAATCAATGGGCTAATTCATGGTATATAAAGTTAATCATATGCATAAGAATTTTTAGGTTTGGGGTTTAGTTGAAGTGCAAATTATGAACACTTCATTCATGGGAAGCAGTTTAAATAAAACATAATTTATGCTTTGTATCTCGTTAGCACTTTACAAGGGAAAAAAAAAGTGTTTATCAACACACCAGCACACAAGGACTGTTATATAAGACTGACTGACTGTCAGGACAATCCTTGAGAGTAGACAACTGACATTTTATAATTAAATGAGACTTTAACACACACTTTGCTATCTGAGAGGAACTCACATGATTATGTATGATACTTTGCAAAGTTTTCTTTGTATCAGTATCAGTGCACTCATCCAATGAGCAAATACTTTTTATCCTAAAGCCTCATGTTCTTAGGAAGAACTGCTGTGTTTCTTTGCAGTTATGAGAAAATCATTAGATTTCTCATCACTTTGTATAACAATCCAGACTTGAAAGTAAACAGCTAGATCAGGATTCCCTAAATTCTCGGAGAGATACTGTGAGTAGTACGTAAACAGTTAGAAAGAGTCATTCAGGCTGGAACTGCTGACAGTGAAGTCTGGCTTCAACTGTTATCTTCTTTTTATAGCATACCATTTCACATCTGCATGCATCTGACTGTGCTTTGTTTGGTTGCTTTCCCTAACGTCAGCTCCAACACTTCCTTCCTCCTGATATCTTCTTTTCACACAAATGCTACCTTACTAGACAATCCTACCCTGCTCTCCTGCTTCCAGCCGCATATTTGAGCTTGGCTTTTTGTTTTTCTCCTTTTCTCCTGCAATACCCATTCCCCATCATAATTATCTGCAATTATATTATTTCCTTTGTTAACCATTACTGGGCTCTCACAGCATGCTTTTGTGGTACATAACAGTTCCTCTTATTCTGATCTGCTGGTTATCCAGACTGGCATCTAGTCAAACTTCCTGCATCTTCCATGTTAGTCATACCAAGCTTTTCTATAGTAACACATAGGGTGAATGAGGGAGGAAGGAAAAAAAATATGCCTGCATTTTGCTAAATTTATAGTGAGTATGCAACATCTATATGGATTTACAAGGACAGTGATATTATCTCTGACATTGTTTCAATAACTAATCTCTTGAAGAGGACTTTTCATCTCCTGTTTCCAGTAAGGAGTCTTGAATACATGTGAAATTCTAAAGAAGCCTCT
>JAUBNY010000252.1:347301-358928 GCA_032275445.1 Crypturellus soui | reverse complement strand
TTTTTTACTGGAATAGCCCTATTAATAAAATGCTTTTTGTACTATAATTAGATATATTCAGAACTATGTCATGGGCTTTATGAAGAATCAGTGGGAAAATAATCTCTTAGCTTTTTCTAGGAATGTCCTCATGAAATTAATATAATTCTATTCAGATAGAGGATTCTTTATTAGATGCCAATGCAAGTGCCATTGTGACAACACATTACACATTTAACTCTATTAGCTTAATTACTCACCCCATTCTAGCAGATCCCTCATGGTTTGGGGGGAGAAAGAAACTATAAAAACTATAGAAACTATTTCACAAAAAGGATGCAAATTATTTGCCTAGACAATCTTCTAAGTTTAGGAAAATTTCACATACTATTTTATTGATGGCACACCTGTTCATTTTGAAGTACTCTGTGAACTGCAACAACATGAATTGACATTATACCATGCTGATCATTTATTTTTTGAAGTAACACAGCTCTGCCTAGCAGTATGCAATTTGTTCATTTCACTTTTCTTGTTATATTGAGAGGTAGAGGAGATTTCTGAATGAAGATTTATGATGATCTTGTTTCTCATGCATTGTCTTTATCCATTTTCATGCCATCATAAAATGAGCCAATGACAGCGACAAGGCCATAGGAATTTTTAGATGAAAAATTTACAGCTTGTTAATTTAAAAATTTATGCCAGTCATTATTTTTGCATAACCCTGTTATTTTGAAAGCATTAAAATTTTTGGTTTGAATAATATGAAATGATTGAGTCCCATTAAGTAAAGTCATTCAAAAGTATATGTATTTTTTTACATCTGTCTAAAGCTTTAAAAGAATAGGAATGACAGGTAGTGAAAGGGTTTGACACTGCAATATAATAGTATGACTCAATAAGCAGTATTGTTGCTTCTTTGCACAAGGGTCATTTCTTAAATGTCATCTAAGGATTTGCCACTTCTTTTTTCATTGTCAAGAGGAAAAGATGGTCTCTTCTGTCTCTCTATTAATAGTCACAAAGCACTTCTGAAAGATATAACCCTCATATCTTAACCCTAATGGTTGCATTTCTCATAGTTTCTAACTTTTAACTTGTTTTTCCTTCTCTTCCTACTTGAATAAATTAAAAACTGGTGAACTCTTGCTATAGCAGAAATTGAACAAGATGGACACAGAAAATCATTGCAGTAATATGTTGATGTTATGTATAGCTTCTACTTGCTGAAATATAGATACATAAACATAAATAACTTTCTGCCACTGAATAGCCTGCACAAGAAGGGAATGGCAATCCTCTTTAATCTTATAATACAATAAGAAGTCTGAGTGTTATAGTCTGAGAGATTGCACCAACATGCAATTTGGTGTGACTTTCAGGAAAAAAAGACATATTATCCTCACGATATTAATGTCTGGCCACTTGTTGTTAAATGACATTGGTATAGATGAAACAAAAGTGAAAGTGAATCAGTGAGGAAGAAAAGCTCACAGAAACAAGGTTGGGGGACAGGACTGAATGATTCCCACAAGCCTGGCATGACATCAAAACTCCTAAATGATAAACTGCTGCAAGATTGGACTACCCACAAAATATCAGTAAAGTTGTCAGGAATACAAAAAGAAAGAAGGAATATACTGAGAGCATGCAGAGACAGCATGCTTCTTCCGAAAGCAGTAAGGGAGAGAAGGTAGAAAGACTGCGGCAAATTCACAAAACCATGCAAAGAATACTGAAAGCAGAATTGTGGACAAAGAGAAATATACGTAGAGACATTATCGTTTTTTGCGCTCTCTGCTATTTACCTTGAATGAAAGCATGCATATACAGCCTTTGTTCTGCAGTTCCTGTTTCTGTGTCAGTACAATTAAAGATAGCATTAAAGGCACCTGCAAAGAAATGCTTACAAGTGGCAAATGCAGTGTAGGAGGTCAAATTAAGTTCATGAGAAACAGAGATTCAGCCCTGAATTACCATAAAGATGGTTGAATTGCATAATCCTCATCTATGTCAGATGGGAGAATTCAGGAATTTCAACAAATATCTAAAATGAAGGAAGTATAATAAGGACTGTATAATGTTAACTGTCAGGACAGTCCCCATTCCTCACTCATACTTCTGTACAGGATAAGAGTCAGAAGAGTCTTCAAAGGGAACCACACCCAATAATCTCCCCCAATAATCTCCCTTTACAACTCTCCATCACTTAAGCCAAATACTGGGAAGCATAATGACGCAGTACTCTAGAAATATATTGGCTACAAAGGCTTGCTTGAGAGGAAATTTCATACATGTGCATGGATCTTTTTTCTAGTGAAGTGCAACAAATATGTATTTTGAAAGACTGCTTATATCAAGCCATATCAAATTCTGTAGGTTTTAATTATGCAGTGTTACAACTCTTTTTATTGAGAACTACAAAGTCACTCAGGTGGCAAAGGGACCCTGGAAGGACCAGCATCCTGCTCAAAGTAGGGTTGAATTTGGGCATCAGAGGAGGTTGCTCAGAGCTTGAAAACTTATAGAGATGAGGCCTGTGCAACTTCTCTATGCAGTCTTTTCAAAAATCTCTCTCTTCTCAGGGTGGAAAAACTTGTGTCCAGACAAAATGTTTCAATTTATGCATGTTATGTTTTGTCCTTATATCAGATACCTCTGGCAAGAGCCCAATTCAATCTTTTTGATACATTCTTTGTGGGAACGGCTAGGTCGCTACTGAGCTCGCTGAAGCCATCACTTCTCAGTCCACCTACCTCAGCTTTTTCTCAGGGAGAAAATCATCCAGTCATACTGGAAACATTTCCACTTATGGACCACACTTAATAATGGAATTACAATGCATATAACAAGTTGCTTTGCAAAATTAGTTTTGTCAAGTACCAGGAAGGCTGACATTTTTACTGAAATTCAAACTCAGAAGTATTTGTAAGGTTTGTGATTGCAAAAAACAAACACAAACAAACAAAAACCCTTCCTATTTCAACCAGTTCTAAACTACCTTACTTTACCATTAAGAGTAAGTATACTATAGAGACTAAAGATCCAGAAGATAAGTATTTTTCTTAAATTCCAGTATTAGTTTTATTGGAGTATTTAATTAGGATGATAAATTTAATTTATCTATGACTTATGAGCATTTGAAAGTGATTTGAAAGTTCAGACTTCCATTTAAATCAAAGCACACTGGTGTCAAAGGACTTTTAGACTTACAGAGAGCATAGCTAGTAAAATTGTTTGAAACCATCTCTGATCACGCTTGGCAAGGACAGAACTACCTAGGAATTATGAGGTATTCCAAACAGCACTTGGTCCTAAATCCAGTTGTATCATCAGTACCATTTCTTTTAGATTTTAATAGCATTATTTTAATAGATTTTCTTATGTTTTTGCTGTACAAGCACTTTCATACGGCTAAAGTGTGAGCATATGGCCAAAAGAAGTTGAGTCAACAAAGAGATAACAATGACACTTTACGTCCTTAGAATTTGATTGAATAACTTACAGTTGTTCTATTTTCATTTTAAAGAGGAAATACCCAAATCAAGATGAGTTTACCTTTCAAATGTCCATTATGATTTTGGATTGGCAAAGATACCACAATCTCTTTGAGAACATTTCACAGATCTGTACATTTCACAAAAAATTATATGAATAGTGCTTTTACAGTAATTACTAGTTTTCTTCTAGAACTACTGGCTTCAGAAACATCTTGTTGCTACTGTAATTTTTGATAAGCATGAGTTTAGAAGCTACAGTAAAGTAAAAATATATCAAGAGAGATTTTAAATACTAACCTTTTCACCAACATCTCTCAGAAGAACTTTCATGATTCATTGTGAAGCCTACCGGGTCAATTTCTTTATAGAAGTGGGGACATGTCATGTGAGTGAAAGAGAAACACTTGTCCTTTCAGAAAATAAATAAAAGTTCACGATCAGGGATTCCTCAGTTATGGTAACTCTTGAAAGGTTTTTGCACTACTTTTCTGCATTTAGTCTCCCATCTTGTCAAGAAAGGAGAGTTTTGCCAAGTGTTTGCCAAGAACAAAAGGTAACATCTCTCTCTTTTTTTTTTTTTTCCACAATTACATTACTAATGAAGTCTAAATATTAGCTTGTCTCTCTTCACATATGTATATATATATATGTATATATGTATAAACACCTGGTATATGTTAACCTTATAACTTTTAAATATTGTGTCCCCTCTCTTATTAAGTATGCAACATATGTAAAATAAATGAATACATACATGTAATTAAAAAGCTCTTCAAATTATAATAGAGATGTTTCTGCTGCAACTATTACAGCAATTTATAAAGTTCTATGACAGAAAATACCTAGACACCATGGGAAAAGCTGAGTTTCCATTTATCTTATTTCTTCTAATTGAAATAGTTCTGAAACAATGGCTTTCTGGATAGTAGCTGGCAGTTAAGATAGCCTTCTCTCCCAGGAAATTGCAGTACTTCTAATTAACATGTTTGCAAAAACCAGACTGTTGACAGTTAGCTGCAAGAGCAGAAAAAAGTTGCTAGGTATTTGCACTCACAAGACGTGAATTTTTTATTGTTTGGGAAAGAATATATTGGAAAGGTTTCACGGTAGGCAACTCTCTCTACTAAGAAATTTATTCTTCAGTGACTGCAAAACATTAATTTACATCTTTTTAATGAGCTAATGGGTGATGTACAACACCTTATATTTTAGCAAGATCTTTTTTTAATCAAACATTGTATATTTAATTGTTTAATATTTGAACTGCACTTTGTACATAAAAAATGATCACTGGTATAACTACACAGGTTATAACAATACTTAATAAAGGATAAGGTTGGAATATTATTTTCTTGCAGTTTTCTTGTGGTTTTCTAAATCACAACATCTTCTGTCAAAGTTTTGTGCCTAGCCTCCCTCCAAGACAATGTCTATAAAAGATTCTATAAATATTTTTCTCTACAAAGAGACATATATATTTCTATATATATATATTTCGATATAGTCTTTTTGTTTGTTTGTTGGCATACATGTAAACACATTAACAGTGGATTTTTTATTATATCTTAATAGAAATATGTATTTCTCTATCAGTCTTTTTTGAATACATGTAAACACAGTAACAGTGGAATTTTTATTATATGTTAATATTGCAGAGATATCTAAAGAACATATCAAGTTTGTAACATAAGCTGTTTTCAAAATTTGAAAAATCAAGATATAAATATGAATGAGATGTAGGTTCATTTTCTTTGTGAAAGCTACGTCTTGAAATAGCAACCTGTTCATGCACATAATATGCCTGTCATGCATATTCATTCATATTCATTTGCTCTCTTCAGGATCCTTCATGCAGGATAGTATGCCAGAAATGCCACAAATGCCTTCCCTTTCTTAATGGACTCTATCTAGTTCATAAGCATTTATGTTTCATAGCTGTTAGGAAATTATAGAGAAAATATGGAAAATATATGAAAATAAGTAGGTGAGACAAAACCTAGCACCCTCTAGATGAAAAAAGCACTATTCAGCATTGTTAAGCCAGTGAAGATAATTACTTGGGCAAAATCTGTCTACCATCAAAAAGTGAGAATATCCTGGTTAAGACAATAAAATAGTAATGTGAAAATAGTCCAGTTGTGAGTTAGTTAGTTAAACTATTTTTTCCCTCTTATTATCAAAAAGTTCCAAAAGCTTAGGAAAGAAGATATGAGGACAGGGTAAGATTACAGTGAAATTCCCCTCCCCTCATAAAGCACCTTCCAACTCTTACCATAATTCCATAATTATCATATCTATCATAATTCACCTCAAATTGTGCTGGTTAATAAATCACCTGGATTGGGACCATTCTATGTTAATCATCATAAAACAAGGTTTAACTGGGTAGGACTGAATAGTCATACTTCATCATACTTTTGGGATGGGAAGTATAAGAACAAAAATTTTAACTGGCTTTAATCCTGCACACAGAGAACAGAAATTGTACCTTAGGGCTAGGTTTTTTCCCCAGTCTATTAGTAGAGCTGTGCATCCCTTAAGCAATTCCTCTTAATTCTCAACTAGCACATATATAAAGGTAAATACAGGTTCAAATTTACCCCAGCCTCACACATCATGAGAGATATGTACAAACTGATAGGGAGTCATTGTGTTCTGACAGATGAGGCATTGAACAAGGAAACATGACGACCTCTTTCTAATTTCTAAGATGGGATAATTATATTTACTTTCTTCATGATGAATGTTCTGCTCCTTTGAGATGCTGAGCACCCTCCAGCTCCAGTGAAGTAAATAAAATGCAGATGTGACCCTCCATGTTAATTCATCCCCTTGTGTTTGCTGTAGGCATGATGTATGTTTTTTTTTCAGCTCTAACTAAACTAGAATAATAATTATCATCATCCTATTATCCCTATGCTATAAATTAAGAAAACCTTGTTTTGCAATGAAGAAGCTCTGCAGATTTCAGCATATAAAGAGGGAAATGAATTGGAAGAGACCAAAGATGCAGAACTCTTGTCAAACGTGTTTGAATTGATAGAAGTGGTGAACTACAGCTGCTAATCCAATGAACCAGATGGTATCAATTGTCAAACCAGGTGCAGGAAATAGGGTTGTTAGCCCTCCTGCAAATCAATTAGATCAGCATGAAAAATCCGTAAATGAACTTCCCACCAAACAAGCAAATTGTACTAAAAACAATCTTGGGTGCTCAGCTGAGTTATGAATGATCAGTCCTTTTGCAAGTGGCAACTGCCATTAAACTCTCTTTATTTCTTTTGTGAATAAACTTACTGAAATTTAATTTTCAAGCATTAATGCATCAGTTGAAACTGCTTGATCAATACCTTTCTTTGTATGGATCCACACTAATTGGAAGTATCAGAAAACATCACAGAGCTAACGCTAGTTACTATTGCAAACATATCAGCAGGCCTTATTTATCCCATTCACGATTTTATTTCACTTAGGAAAAATGATTCCCAAAATGATACCTCTAGAAAATATAAAGTAATATTAGCTAAACTGTTATTAGCTGTTGCTTTGACACTGTTTTTAATGAAAAGCCGTTTGCCATTTTCCTAAAATGATATACAATATGCAGCAGGCTTCACAAAACACTGTGAAGATTGATGGGCTACTAGAAATGGCATGAGAGCTGCATGAGCTTGTTCAGCAGAGATTCGTAGGGCAATTCTGGGGAAGTGGGGAACTGATTAATTAGATTAGAACAATACCCTCTGTTGTGTTGCATCCCAGTTCTGACAGGAGGACGTAAAAGATGTTTCAATGAACTATCCAAGATTGCCAATAAATGGCCTGTCTTATGCTCAAATATGCTCAAATTTCTAATCAAATGGATTTAATATGTAACTGAAATCTTCATATATTTTGTTTTTAGTACACCTAATAAAATCAATTGTTACTATTATTTGTATAATGGACTACCTATATATTTTTGTTAAGTAAGATAAGATGTAGTAAGATAAGACATAGAAACAGACATTCATGTTGCACTCTGTTTTGAAGTAGGTTTAAGTGATTCATAATGAACCTTTCTTTCTGTAAGCACCAAAAGAAAGAAATCAATAAGACAGAAGAATTGCAACAAGTAGGATTTCTCTGATTTAAATCCTCTTATGAAAAAAAGAACCACGACCAGCTTGGACTAAAAGAGAGTACTCCCACTAAACATGTTATCTCTGGTTAAAAATTCATTTGAGGCTTTAAAAGGGTGCTGCAATTAGGATAAATATATGCAAATCTGAAAGTTGTACAACTTAGGTTTTCCAAGAAGAAAACATCAAAAGATCTGAGAGTATGAAGTCAGAATATGTGCCATGCAGCTTCTGTTGCATGGGAATAAACTGAAAGGAAAAAAAGGAAACACAACCAGCAAACAACCAAACAAAAAACAGGAAAGCTGAACAATCTAAGTCAATTACAATCATTTTATCAGTCTGAAGTCTTCCCTGATGAGAATCCTGTTGTTCTGTTTTTCTGAGTCTCTACTTATCATTCCCTCAAGAATCTTGGACCAGAGTACGTGCGAGACAAGCACTTACTATTTTTAAAATGTCATGCTGCTTATACCACTGATTAATGGTATGATTTTTAAATGCTCATCCAAATTAGGAATAGTACATTTTCCAGGAAAATTGCATATCAGGTATCATCAGAAACAAAGCCACAGACAAAAAGAGCTAAATGATATCACTCAGCTATTTAATTTGCCTAAAATAAGGCAAATTTAACATATTACATTTTCCATAGTCTTACTTACAAAGGAATTGTGTTGCAGTTACAAGTATTAAAAAGAAAATCAACAAACAAACAAACAAAGCCACACAGGGTAATTTCCAAGGATTCATTTTACTGGAAAATTCAAAATACCAATGACAATAACTGCAGTATAAATTCGATATAGCAAATGTAACTCAATTTTAGTATGAAAACAATCATCAAATGAATAATAGTTCAACAAAACAGTTAACCTTTTGGTTATGAGCGTTTCTGATTAGTATTTAAGCTTTGAGTAGACACACATACATGTACTTTTTTACTGCAACAGTATTAAACATGCATATGATGCTATAACATAACAATATTAATGAAAATCAATCCAAAATTAGAAACTTGTAATTTTGTAAACTTACAAAATTATAATTTCTAAAGTAGCGGTGTTCTTTCTACCTTAAAATACTTAGAATTTTTTTGCTATTTAAATCTTTTTTCTCATGATTTACCTGAAGTAAATTATCTATTTGTTTTTATGATCAAATTATTAATTAAAATATCTATATGTTGGAAGAAATAAAGCAAGACTCGTCTCCTGGGATGCATGTATATAAGGAAGAAATGCTACTTTTAGTAGTTTCTTTAATGTAATAAACTGTCACTGAATGAATCATTAGACTCCTCTGCATTAAAGGTAGTATAATTCAAAATATTTATGAGAAGAGGGGTATTTCTGTGCTATACATAATGATGGTTTACTGCAAATATACATAAGCAATGATGAGATCAGGAATTGGAACTCAGAGTCCATTTGCTCGTTGTTGATGTTACACAAGAAATCTTTCCCTTAGTAAAAGAGAACATACCAGATATATCTGAATTTATCATGAAGTTCAATTAGTGTTTTAGCAGTCTAATGCTCCAAATTACCCAGAAAGACCTGTCTGATAATATCCTTAAAATTATTATGCAAAAGCTCTTTATTACCATCCCCTTTCCCTGATGTTATACTCATCCTTCCAAAATCCTTCTGAGTCACAAGGTCAACAATTTCAGTCATGAAACTTCCTTCAGAAGAGGTGGGGCATGGAGGTGCCGCTGGTGCCCTGAGACCTTCACCAGTAGAAGCGTGACATTCACAGTGGAGTCTCATCCCCAGCAGTGTTGAGGTCTGCTTGGAGCTGGTTTTATGTTTTCTTATCCTTGCTTGTCTCCTTGCTCCTACTGTCAGCTGAAGGGTGAAAACAGCCCTCCAGCCCCAGATGAGGTGGCTATTCATGGGACAAAGGCTGCCTGAGGCTGTCAGGCTTTTCCCCAGTGACACTCACCTCAAATAAGATGCAAGTACAAAAGAAATAATGAATATATACTGCATTGACTGTAATTTGGATGGGTTGGAGGGAATATAAGCATCTCTTAAATTCTCCTAAGGCTAAACTAACACAGAGCAGTTCCTTCCCATGTCAAACCCATAAGTTGAGCTGATTACTGAATGCATTAGCTTAGTGACTGAATAAATTGAACCAATTGATTTATTGATTCAATCTTAAATGTGCCCATTATTTGATCATTGTACTGTTCATCTTTAATTAGCTAATAAAACTGTAACACATTAGCTTAGAAATATGTCTCACTGAGTGAATATTTGCTTGCTTATGCTTTTTTTTTTAATAAAATCTATAAAGGGCTCATAGAACTGATTTATTCTGTTCAGCTACAATATGTGCCACAAACTCTCAGGCCACAGATTACTTTATATTGGCAGGTTTTGAGCATCTGGCTCTCCTTCCTACTAAAGACACAAGGAAGAGAGCATGTCTCATTTTTTAGCCACCTTTGCCCTCAGGTGGAGTGAAAAGCAGAGCTATACCCTTACAGCTGACATCAATGGGACATGAAAAGGGCAAGTCAATTAAAAAAAAAAAGAAAGAAAAGGGAGTGGGTAGAAAAGAAAAGGTTCACATTAGCCAAATATTCTTGGATTTAAAGGAGCACATCAAAGCTGTTTTTGAGGGGGGCGGGGTGGAGAGGTGTGCCTTATTGGCCTAGATTCTATTCAATATAAAATGTTTACGTGGTCTGGAAAGCCAGCATCACACTCCAAGCCCACCCTCTACCAGGGTACTGGCTACTACAGTACAGTAATCATGACCTAAAGTAAGATTGTTTCAGGCCTCTTTGAGACTTGCAGTGCCATGTCCTCAGCAAAATATGTGGAAAGTGTCCTCATTACTGATAGTTTAGGTGTTCTCACAGGAAAAGAGGTATCCACCTTTTTCAGGTTAGCTTCCAAGGAGTGCAAGAGCAACACCTATGTTTTGTGTTCAGCCAAATATATTCAGAGCTTACCTACTGCATTAGGATGGCCTGAGTGGTGCTTTGCCTAATTTCTAGGCCTAATTAGGCCCAGACAAGCTGCACTGGCCTCTGTCTGAGTCAATCTGGAATATGTATTCATTATTTAAAAGCACATTTTTTTAAGGTCAGATGGAGTATTGCATTTCCAGGGTTAGGAAGATATTGTACTTTTTTGTTTGTTTGTTTGTTTATTTGTTTGTTTTTTAAACGGCAATTTTGGGAAAGACAATTTATGCGTCTCCTGGTTTTCTCCAATGAGCATACACTCTTCTTTGCAAGGGTTCTCTGTTATTCCCATCATCATCCAGTTCTAGCTTCCTTTTTACGCTGTCTTAGCAACATGGTGGCAGATCTGGGAGGATATGAACCTGGCCAACACTACAGTCTTTTTCTTTTGCACAAATGATTTTTCACATTCTCAAAAAAGGGTGTCCCTGAATTTGCGTAAGCCTGAATCGAGTATTAATTTGACACAAAAGGAAACAAAGACTCCAGTTTCCAACTAGGGCAGGACCTGCTTCCATATTTCAGAAAGGGTTGTAGGATGAATGGGCTATTCACATCACACCACATGTCTGGATCCCACCTCTCCCTGTGAGCACTATCACCTGATTAGAGGCAGAGGTGGATTTGGTGGCTAGAGATGGCTCTTTTGTTCCCCCTTTCCTGGGCACTGACGCAAAATTTACTGCTTGGAGAAAAGTAGCATGGTGCTGGCCTTCTCACTGTATAATTTTCATGTAGAAGCTGCTAAGACTGCTGAAGTCAAAGAACTTTGCTTCAAAAATGCTTCCCAGGTTGAGTCCTCATATGCAGTGACTTTCAGTTGAGTAATCTGATTCTCAGTTTGATAAGGATGGTGGCCACTGTGGGTATACTCCTTTACAAGCCTGACAAAAAAAAAAAAAAAAGAAAAAGAAAGAAAGGACTTTCAGAAATAGTCCTCTCTCTCACTTTAAATGAGGAAGTGGAAGTCTGTAGACATGCTGAATATTCAAACAATAGAAAAAATGATAGGGAACAAATGATAGGGAGGAGAACCTTCTT
>JAUBNY010000252.1:302465-322163 GCA_032275445.1 Crypturellus soui | reverse complement strand
CTTCCTTTCTTCCTTTCTTCCTTTCTTCCTTTCTTCCTTTCTTTCTTCCTTTCTTCCTTTCTTCCTTTCTTCCTTTCCTCCTTTCTTCCTTTCTTCCTTTCCTCCTTTCCTCCTTTCTTCCTTTCCTCCTTTCTTTTCTTTCTCTTTCTTTCTCTTCTTTTTTCTTTCTTGCTTTCTTGCTTTCTTGCTTTCTTCTTGCTCTCTTTCTTTCTTTTCCACATATTGAGTCTTTCAATCTTTCTTTAAGATATTATGTGAAAAACAAAGATCAAAAGCATTGATGCATCTGAAGATACGTGATACCACTGTATTGAGAGATCTATTTTATAGCAGTTTAATTTCTAGACTGAATGCAGACCTGTACTGCCATAAAAGGGGGAGACCAGTATTGGGAAAATTACAAGGTATTCCTCACACACCATCTCCTGAGTCAGATCCCTCTATTTCTTTCTTGTCAGCCTGTAAAATAGATTGCCTGTCTTTAAGGTTATGCAGTCAGAAAATTACAAGTCAGGGTAAAGGATGCCATTTATAGCCCTGCTTGACAACTGATGGGTTCCGTCTGTATTTAGTTTAATCCCTTCTGCCTCTGAATATAATAATATGGGTATCTTTTCAGAAATACAGCTTGTCAAACTAGAACTTTCCACATCCTCAGAGAAATAGCATTGCATCAGTATCTCTTATTTAAAACATCTTCAATACCATACTCCGATATTTGTTTTCACTGTTTTGAATATTGTCAGTCTTTACTCTTTGTCACCAGTTGTCTAATATCTATCAGTGCTTTCAGTTGTCTATTTTAAGAATGAATTTGGCTTTTCAAATCACCACTTAAAATGTACTTGCTGAGCACAGTTCAGCTCTGTTTGTGCTAAGATATGGAATTTTTTTTTCAGAAATGATAGTCAAGGATAGATCGGGATATAGCCAAGTTGCTGCATCTAGACCCAGAAAAAATAAATAGATTTCCGAGGTTCTGTGATGTAGGTGTGCCCAATGGTGTTCGTGTAACAAATTTCAAGAAAATAATTTTTTCATTTGTTATCCAAAAGTGGCAAAGGCTCTTTTAAGGTGATCTTTTAAGGGATTTTTAATCCCGTGTTAGCCATTACTACTGTATGTTTTAGTTTTCAAGTGTCTTTTCCATCCTTCCTAATACTTGCCCAGGCCTTTTGAAGTTAAAAATTCAGTCAAATTTAGTAGGAATGATGATCTTAAGTCTTAAAAAAAAAAAAAACCCTACAATTATCCCTATTTTATATCTATATGAAGCAGATTTTATCAGTCCTAAGCACGCCTTTTCCTGATACAGTGCTGCATGTCCCTATTTGTCCTAATATTTTTTCTACTCCTTAAGCAAGTAAAGCAAGTAAGTAAAGTCAGTTACAGCCCTTCAGAATAAGAAAAACATTCAAAATAATAGCTATTAGCAGAACAGTTTCTACCCCTTCCTAGAACTTTCATTAGAATTGTCTCATTTTGCTCAATGATTCAGTTGTTCACTATATACCTTATTAAAAGCAAAGGAGCAATTTACCAGCTTCCAAAATCTCAAACTGCACATCATAGACAAATATCACAGACTACAACCTTTAGACTTGTATTTTCCCTCACTTTGCAACATATTTTTTCACATGGGATCACCTTTCTTTCCTCTTCTCCTGAACTAACTTGTATCTTCTGAGTTTAAATATGGCCCTGAACATCTGGATGAGCTATTCCAGGCTTGTGCGGAGTTCATATGCTGTGTCAGTATATAATATATATATAATATAATATTCCTTTCAATGAGAGACAACTGAAAGGTGTAATGAGAACGATTTCCTCATGAGGATTACAAAACTGTCTTTTATTCAGGAAAGAACCAGGAACCTTCCATGTGAAAGTAAGTGCTGTATCACTCTAGCAACTATCAGTCATTGATTATCAGTAATATGGATTGACTAGAGCTCAACTTTATGCATTAAAAAATGTTTCCTTTCATACGATTTCTCATATAGGTATAGGAATTTTGATTAGAAAGCCCAACAGGATTCTGCTACTGCAGAGTTTTATGTATATTAATGAGACATATTTTAAAGGTATTTTTCAATCAATTTTTCTTTTAGTTTTTTAAACTCATGCCTCAATTGCAAGCAAATGAGAAATCAAAGTAGAGTCAGTAGCATTTAAAAGATGCTTCAGATTAAATATCTGTATAAACGTCTTGCTCACTTGGTGCACAACAGTGAAGCATAATGAATGACTTCAGAGATTTTCAGATACTTCTATGGAATTCAGAAAAACCATAAATGTCTGCCAAAATCCCACACGACCAAAAAAAACAGTCAATGGTGAGAACAGAGGGAGGCAGGCAGGAGTGTTCATCCTGAATTCAGAATGAAGTCAGCTTGTATTTTAGACTCAGAAAGACTGGGCTTCATACTGTTTGTTTTCTTTAGAATTGGCTTCAGCTGATCAAATTTAGGTCTGCTTCTTTATTTATGTAAATAAGGGTCTGAATGCACACAAAGATAAAGTATTAATGATGGCTTTTTATTCAGTGTTTCAGTAACAGCCCTGACATTTCACCTCATTTCAATTCTGAAGAATAAAATGGTAAAACAGATTTTCGGTATATGTTTAGCATAATATACACAGCCTAGGACAAGAAAGCTTATTATGCATTTATTTTTACTGATCATTTAATAAAAAAAAAGAATAGAAAATATTATGATATTCCCTTTTTTGGAAAATCATTTTTACCACACGCTTCTATGAAATTCAATATATTACTGAGAAATAAATAAATTATGATAATTGTTATATTACTATCCCATTCTATTTATTTAATTATAATGCTTCTAATCAACTGCACAGTGTGAAATGCACTATTATCCCAAAGGGACAATGCAAATTTACATACAATTCTAAATATTTTCTTAATCCGGAGCATACACCATCAGTCTTGTCTATCTTTTCAGACGGTTGAAGGACATCCCCACTAGACTGAATCCTATTCCCATCTTATCCTTGCCTGTTTGGGTAATCTATTTTATTGATTGTCTTTAAAATATCAACTTCTTGGCATACATATATCACAAACTAGGTTACTAATCCCACTGTACACTATATATGTGTTTAGGTAAAGCAGGATAGACAGTGTACCTTAGTGTAGGCTGATTCGACCTGTTGGACAACTATACAAGTGAAAACACACAGGCTACCAGAGCAGTAATGCTTCCAGCTACTTGAGCAAATATAATTCATGAATTTCTATAATAAATGCAGTCTTCGATATAGACACATTTAAACATATATAGGTACACTTGGGAATAATACAAATGATTTACAATAATTGTTAGTGAAAATAAAAAGGCACTAAATATTAATAAGAAAACACAGATTTCACTAATAATAAAGTAATGAATTTTAAATCACAATTTTGAGCTTAAACCCTACATGCTGCTCCACTGAAAATTAAGAAAGTATTAGTGCAATGTTATTACCTTAAGCAGTAAGTATTCTTTCTACTTTAAGTCATTTTACATAGAGCAATTTGTTTACCTTTAATGTTAAAATGTTATTTCTAATAACACACAAGGCCCATGTAATGCACATATAGTGAAAATCTTTCGTAAAAAGTTGAGGTAGTTCCTAGCTTTAAAAGTCTAGTTAGTGTTTGCAAGACCATGGTAAGAATATTGCTGTTGTCAAAGTACATTATTACCTTAAGAATGTCTATACCTAACAAGGTAAAGTAATGCTGTCAGAAGAAGTAAACTTCAGCATATTCCAAGTGAGTTATTGTCTGTACAAATGTATTTTCTAGAAAGAAAATCTGTAAGATGAATCTTCTTATCACCCCCGAAAAAGACTTCCGATGTGCAATACAGCTTCTGCAATACAACCTACAAGTATCTCTACAGCTAAAGGGATCAGCTGACCTAAGTGTTTCAAAATGAAAGGAAAGGGCACAGAGCTGACAATATGGAAAATGTGTGATCATTTCTATTCATATGTAAAAAAAAAAACCATATTTGCTACAATCATTGAAAAAAATAAATATGACCCAAGGGCATAGAGCCCCTAGAAAACAGAGACTGACTGTTAGAATCTACAGAAATTTCCTCCATTGTTTTCAAACAAGCCTTCAGTTCAGCTCTAAATAGAGAGACAAATAAGGACAAAAAAGAAAACAGCTACTTATGTTGTTCAAATAAACTTTCTACTGAGATGGAACTTTGAATGTGAATTCAAACTACAGGAAATCAGGTTATAAAAAGAATAGCATATGGAATTGAGACTTTGAGTCTCCTCAGCGACAACTGAATGTGTTTTTATGTAGATGCCTTGACTGACTGTTTGTTTTAAGTAGGAGTGAATATTAACAGAAGGCTCTGTCATCAAATGGCTTAACATTTTTTTTTTTCATTCTTAAGGCTGTTTTATTCTTAACTTTTTTTCTTTTTAGAACAGTAGATTTCTTAAACCTCTCCAAGTTCTGTCTGCTCACCCTCCTTTACCCTCACAGGAAATTCTTGCACACTGACTGAGTTATGCCACAACAGTGAATTGTATTTTTATTCTAAATGTCAGATTTACAAATTCTTTGTACTGACTCATAGATACTTTCATCTCTTCATCCTCAATGGGATTTTTTATATATGTACTTCAAAGCTGGGGGATAGTTTCTTTGCAAGAAAAAATAAAAAAAAAATAAATAAAAAAAATAAAAAGGAAAATCAAGTTCTTATATTCTTGTGCATGAA
Source organism: Crypturellus soui (assembly GCA_032275445.1). Taxonomy (NCBI): domain Eukaryota; kingdom Metazoa; phylum Chordata; class Aves; order Tinamiformes; family Tinamidae; genus Crypturellus; species Crypturellus soui. The sequence continues at coordinate 317,409 of JAUBNY010000252.1, read as the reverse complement.
ATCAGTCATATATGAGAAGGTCTGGTGCTAAATTTCAAGGAATGTATGACCAAGCGTGACCTTATTTTAAAATGTAAATCTCAGTTGTACATATTTTCAAGCAAATAAAATCTGGCATGCACCATGTTTTTTTTTTTTGGTTCAGTATAGTGCTGTTACTGCTTGACTGTGATATTAATTGAAAGTTTAATAATCAACTCAGCTTGTGTAAGTCTTAAGTTTACTAGAGTAAGACTTAAGGAAACTACAAAATATTCTCGACTTACAGACAAGAACTAAAAGATGACACAATTTAAGGGATAAACTGTCTTGTAGATGTAACTGACCCTATATGCCTTCCAATTTTGTTTCAATTACTGAAAAAAATATTATCTATGGTCATCATTTTTCTAACCCTAAATCCTAATTTTATGACAGAACAACTAAATAAAAGTAATCTGAACTTGAAATGAAACTTTCAATCATGTGCAAGTCTCAAAACAACTGAAAGGCAGTTTTCATTAGCAAAGAACTGGGGACAATCATAATATCAAAAATATTATCTCCACTCAACTATTTATAATCAAAAAAAAAAAAGTAAATCAGATATTCTCCCAGTTGATACCTACAGCTTTTACCAAAGAATGAGCACAGAACACTAAAGAAGCCAAAACTACAGGATAAACAACTTTTTAAAGTACTATACTTCTAAATTTCAAGCTTCACAGTATGAGACTGGATTCTACTATTATTTCAGTACAATGTGAATTTATACAGAGAATGAACTACAGTTTTAAAATGTAAACTTCTTTTTAATGAAAATGGTTTTCAAAAAGCATTTAAATTGTTAGAAAACCAAGTCAGCTTCTTCACTGCAATTGCAACTAGCAGGAAGCGTACATAGCATTGACCTCAGTTCTGGTACTATTAAGTACTGAAAATTATATTGGTGACAAGGAAGGCATTGTATCCCTCTGGATTTGCATCAGCAGGAAGAATCTGAGAGACTTCAAATTAGTATTAATAAACTATGTGATCATTCAACTGGAAAAAACAGTCATCCATACTCCCTCATGCCATGAGCCTCATCGGATGCCCCCAAGTCATAGGAAATTTATGAAGAATAAAATCTTTGGCTAACTACCAGAGATACTGGCATATTTTATTCTGTGAAGTGCTCAGTTAGAAAACTGATCAGCACAGCAAAAAAAAGCAGCTCTGAAAGACAGCATTCATTTAACTGTTCCTATTTTAAATACGCTTTCTCACCCCAATCTCTTCCCCTTTCAAATTGTCTCTAATTTCTTCAGAGATCAGATACTAATAAACTTGATTTAAATGAAAGAGTAATATTTTTAATCAAGCATCTTTTAACAGCAGACAAATTTTACTTATGTCAAGAAATAATGCGTCTAATAAGAGCTTTCACTGAAATCTACAGGACTCCATTCACCATTTTAAACTAAGTGCTTGGTAACTCTAATCGAAGCTTTGTGAGATTTGTATTTTCTCTTAATGATGTCATCTCATAACTTAAGAGTTTTACGTATTGCCTTGCAAATTTATTTTCGTAATTCAAACACTTCTTTAAATGGCATTTGCCAAAATTTTCATTAGAACTTCTCAAAAAAACTTGCATCTTGGTGAGGAGGAAGTGTAATATTTATGGTAGGGTTTGTTTCTTCTCAATCTTTGGTCATTTTTATGAACCTTTTTTATCCTCACCCATCCCCTACTCCCACCCGCTGCCAGCTAGCAATGAAGCTGCCCCACATGCCCCAGCCCTAGAGGCTATTTGCAGGACAGGGGCTGCACTCCCCAAGCTGCAGCTCAGATTGGTTGGGCAATGAGCGCTCATCCACCATCCATTGAGTCAGCCCAGCCCAACCCAGAACACAGCATCCATCCACAACCCAGCCAGCATTAAACACTCTGTGCCAACAGAGCCCTGCCCTCTTCTCTCGCTAATGGCAAAAGAAAACTGTTCAGCACCTTTGCAGCCCAGAAATTAATTACCAGTAATATGATTATATTTTCTGTTCATGATTTTAGGGGCAATAATAAAAAACTGCAAAAAAAAAACAAACAAAAACTCTAAAATTTGTCATATGAATAAAAACAACTGTATATTTTTACATAATGTAATGACTTCTGAATAATAACTAGGGTAGTTGTTTCGCTGGTGTCTCCTAAGAATTAGTTAAAATATATTAAAATTGTTTTTACAATACTAGCCACTTGAGCTATACTTTCTAAAGAATTCGTGATGCACTTAGACCTTTTATAGAGACTTGTAGAATAATGAAATAGAATGTAGTCATAAAATATGAGCTATCAGTGATAATTTAGAATCAAAACAATGAAACTATCTATCCCTCTGAAACTCTTCTGCATTAAATTCATTCTACATGAATTAAAACCATAGTGAAATATATGCAATGCTCTGTGTTTTCTAGATTTATAGAATATAATAAGTCTCGCTCTGATAATTGCCGACAAATCTGATGCCTTTATTAGACTAACAAGGGAGATCTGGAATATTTGCTTAAGTGCCAATTAATTACCATCGAAGTTAGATTTCATACTCTGATGACCTAGTTAAAGAAACATTAATTAAAACTTACTAAACTTTTTTTTTGGTATTGTCGCAAGAGGCTATACGCTGCAGACTTCCTACAGATACAAAGTTAATATGCTTGCACATTGCAAAAACCTCCAAAGGGTCATCTGTTAAAATCCTTCTGGGAATGTCAGGACAGAATAAACATTTCCAAATAGGAAAGCATGTAGTTAACTCTAACTAACAGAAGGATAGAGGATTCAAGTGCAGTAACAGATGTAGACTGATAAGGCTTTTAGTAAGTCCCTAGATGAGATATATTCTTTTAAAACACATACTGAATGGACTTTAAAAGGTGCTGAAGAAGCAGTGAGGAGAAACCTGTTTCCTTTCTTAAAGGACTGAAAGACATCTGAGTGGATGAAAAAGCTGAAAACTTTAGAGAGGAAATAGGTTGGTGACAAGATTAGATCTTTGGGTGTCTGCCCTTCCAGCAGTTAAGTCAGTGAAGATGCATTTTCTATAGAGGAAGTGTTCAGCACATAGCAAGTGGAGCAGTGATCGCTGCCCAGTATTCTTCAGTGCTGGTTCTAGGACCTGATGTGAATTAATATTAAATAATTCCTCCTTGCGTGCTCTAATATGGGTGCAGGTTCTTAAAAACTTTTCACTTCAGAATAAGAATGTAAACTCCACATTTTAAGATAATTTGTATGTATAAATGAACATTCACAATCATTAATTCACTTATGGTACTCCTCCTTCTAGGAAATAAATAAAGTAGCATCAGCCCTTCCCTCCCCACCACCATTCAGGAAGAAAAAAAGATTGACTACCATAAGCTCTGCTACATAGAGATGACCTTCTGCTATGTACAAAAAAGAACAACAAAACCCATAACCAGTGCACTAGCAGCTTCAGTGTTAAAGCCTTTTAGGTACTGTGTAACTGGTATCACATAAAAATAAATCTTAAAGAAACTACACACCATACTTATTGGGGGATTTGGAAGAAAAAAGACAAGAAAAACAACAAGAGTAAGAACGCGATTTTCAAATAACACAGTACTTCAAATCACCTTCTACTCGCCTGACTTTCAAGAGTGATTTGAGCATTATAGTTTTGAACTTTCACATATTTGCAAAATTAGAAATTAAATTTCCAAGCAAATGAATTCCAAATTTCAGTTAAAAATTAAAAAAATAGGACATAATTATTTTATTCCTGAGTCTAACCTTCTGAGATTTTTGATCTGAAAAGCAGACTTCTTCAGAACATCTTCAGAGCCTTGAGGCTATTTCTGTGAGTTGGTAAGCAAGGATAGAGAGAAAAAAAAAAAAAGATTTAAAAAAGAGAGAGAGAGAGAGAAGGGAGACTAACATGACAATGTCTGTCTTCAGCTTACTGCAGTTAATCTCCTCAGAGCCTGAATACTCAGTGGAAAGAAAAAGCAGAAGCCCTCTGAAGGTGCTTCGTCCACAACACCTGAAGTGAAATCCTGTAGCTTCATTTTATTCCAGCGTATTCCCTGAGGTCCTCAGCCTCTACCTGTTTAACTGGGGATGTGCTAGGAAGTCAGCTCAAAACTAGTCTCCACGCCTATTTCCCTTATGATGGAAACTATAGTAAGGGTACAGAAGTGTCAATTAGATCTGTGTTATTTAAAGATCTATCTTAGCCTTAAACTCATGCAAGTCTTTACATTAAACACAAAACTAAGAACAGCACCCTCTTTCCTTTCCAAGAGAAGAGAAATAATAAAGATATTTACTGAAAGGGAAATAAACAATATCAAATGAAAATTCTTGCTTAGGTAAAGACAATATGATGGGATTGAAGACAATGTTTCATGCAAATGAGGTGCTTAATAGTTGTTATTCTAATGACTAAGGCTACACTAACATTTTCATTAAAATGTTTGCATGTCTGTGGTTTTTAGCTATGAATTCCACCAAGAAGTCTAGACTTTTCTGGAATGAAGATTTAAAAGAAATATATGGCATTTGAAATTATTTTTGAAATGATTTTTGAAATATGAATTTTCAGTACAAGATAGATTAAAAATATTGGGTGATGGTTTAGCTGTTTTTTGTTTGTTTTTAAAGAAAAAAGTATAAATTGTTTTCATCCGAGCCTGGTATTTCTCTTTTCAACTTTGCATTTTGTTTTCTCAGAAACATAATTCTGAGTCCTACCACAGGGAGCAAGGAATAGAACATGAGTCAGCTATAACAAATAAAAATTTATCCCATGGGTTCATTTAATGATTAATATTTCAGTAGGGTGGTTTGAGTTCATTTTTTCATGTTCAGCTCCATGAGGATAGTTACCCAGTGCCAAATAGGATTTCTAAATGTAAAATGTGCTTGAAGTGCTTTATATTCAATCAATAACTATTTTCAGAGAAAAAGAATAGTTTTCAAGTCTACAATGCATGGTATCACAATAGATTTTTAACATCTTAGGCAACTTATCACTCATATTAGGAAATAAAAAAGATCAAAACACCACAGCATCTGAATAAAGTGTTGTATGAATTATAACTTCTTATACTTTTAAAGTATGTAAAATTAAAACTTCAGGCCATCAGAATAACTGCTATCCACTGCTCTCTTCTTCAAAAACGATGAAGGTTCATCACTTGGCTCCTGAGCATTTTTAATGAGGAATTCAGAATAGCTAGCAAATTCGGAAGTGGTATTATAAGACAAAATGCACTGAAAACTACTGACATGTATTTAGTTTAATAGATTCTCAAGAAGCTGCATACAGTTCAACATAGTGTTATGCCTTCTATAATTATATAAATTCTTATATATTTCTGTTACATTCTGTGATTTCATTAGTGATCCTGACATGATTTTCCATGCTTCTTGACCAATACCCAAATAGATAAAAAATAAGCAAAGTTTAAGCATTTTGCTATCTTCAATGTGCATATATACAACAAACATAAACTCTGGTGGTGCTTGTTACACACTTAAAGAAAATAGATTCTTTAATGAGAATCTTTGCAAAATTAAGTGAGATTAGCAGTTTTTGCTTGCACAGAACGTGCAACTGGGCAGCCATACAGGCATAATGATAGCAAAAAAAAGTTTATTTGATTCTGAATTAATTCGACATCCTTACTTAGAATATCAACTTCCCTACTTAGAATATTAATCTTTTCTACAAAATTCATTAATATTGAGATTCAAAACATTCTCTTCTTTCTATTCTCTATGTGTTCAGTTTGGAGTTCTTATGAAAAAAACATTGGGTAGTTTACTTCTTTTTATATCAATGAGAAAGAGATCAGGTTAATGAAAAATAATGTGGAATTACAAGTGGATTCTATTTTGTTTATGAATTTCACATAAAACTAAACCATGCAGCTTAAAAATCAAAACATTCAAGAAAGAAGTTCTTATGCCCACTAGTCATCCTTCAATGTGCCTGACTTGAAATGTGAGAGTAGAGATAATAAAACTGTCTATTTAGGGACACTTGTGATTTGGTGCCCTTCTCAAAATATGATGCTAATGTATAATTTATGTGATTTTTTTTTCCATTTTTGTTATGTAGAATAAAATTCAAAAATTTTGTACCTTGTGATCTGAAAATTAGGAAAAAGGAAGAGATTCATGGAATAATAGAGCTGAAAACTCTGGAGATTTTTTTCCATAACCTCTCTTTTAGTATTCATTTCTTATGGGAATACAAATGACTCTATTCCTATGCATACATCATGTGCAATCTAAAGTCTTCTGATCTTTAATCTAAAAACGTGGTAAATCATTGGTGTTGGTATGACCAGCTCCTGGATACAATTCAAATCTGAAGTTTAATATATAAATCCGCTAACATTTTCAAATTTCTAACTGAAAGAAGAGGTCAATACTTACATTCTGTAATTTTGAAACAAAAAGATTAAAAAGAAAAGAAAAGATCTTCATCATGATTAAACAGAAGCATACTTTGCTTTCATCTTAAACATAAAAGTGATTGTTTTGATGGCTAAAATTATAAAGCAGGTAAGAAATGGCTTTAGAAACTGCCTGAAGAAAATTAATGTTCATCACTAATTTCAATGGCATCTGGACAAATTTTACAGAGTTTACCTTTACATGAGCTTTATCAAGTGGTCAATTTATCTATAATGTCTTCAACTTTTTGTCACTTCATAAACTGTTTCATATTATTCCTGTCTGTATTCTGTATTATTAGTCTTGCATATTATTATGATTAGACAAAAGAATCTTTGCTTGCTGCTTTACAGTCATTGTGGCATAGTGATATTTTGTAGATCTTTTAAAATTACTTATGTCATTTTTATATCATTCTTATTTCTTATATAATTTGTTATATCAATCTACTGAAGTAGTAGTATTATCTGATTCTTCTTTCATCATGAAAAAATCAACTTTTCCTTCTAGGAATGAGTTTACATCTTCATTTTTTTAAGCTTTTCTCTTACTGGTTGTATATCCAAAATCTATGAATTTGCTTCATATCAGCACTGGGAACTTCGTCACTGATTTCTGTAGTACTATGTTCAAATCTTTCATAAATTTCTAGTATAGCATAAATAGTATATTTCATAATATAGCATAAAAGTAGTGCTATGGCAAAAAGTATCTTCAGAAAAACACAGAAACAGTAAATACATTTACTCTTTTTCAGACTAATTTGAAAGAAGTTGTTATGAAAATGTACAAAGCAGAAGTCTAGAACGCTGCCTAAATTCAGCAAGATACAATGCAGTGTAAGTATTGAGATCCAACTTCCAGTAACAGGCTGCACACTCAATTGCAGTGAGTAAGGTCAGCCACTTGGTAGTTTGAAAGTGATAGCTAAATGGAAGCCCATATTCATATTGCATGCTCATTAGACAATAAACACTTTGCTGTCATCCAAATTATTTGAAAGTAGTTTGAAATGTATCTACTCAAAGCTAAAAGTCTTTGCTCCTCTTTGTTGAATGCAAACATGTAAAACACAATTCAATGTCAACAAATGTCAACACAATTTCAGACAATTTGAAAAAAGAAAAGGAAAGCACAGATAATACAGCAAGATAGATACTATAGTACAAAATAAGAAAAAAATAAGGAATAAAAGATGACTGTAGATGGAACAAAATTAAAAGAAAAACATAAAAACAGGCATAGCAGAGAGGATATCAAGTGTATATAACTATAATTGCAGTAGAAATTTTGGAGTAGGAAAATCAGTGATCCTGTTAAAAAGAAAACACTTTTGTATCTCAGTGGGGCCAAGAACCCCCAAAAATATCACATCAGGGAAAGATTTGAGTAAAAGATTCTTTTAGATATCTGTCTTACATTACATTTCTGTTATTATTAGGGTTATATTATCATTGAGATTTATATTTGCACCCTGTAAATAGTCAAATTCAAATATTTTGTCTAATCACAAATATCATGTGTTTCTCCTTTCTGACTTTTCTGAATGATGAGTTACATAAAATAACCAAAATAAGTGATATCCATACAATAAAAAAGACTCATAAGTCTGTTTCGTATCTGTAACTGTGCTACAAGATTGTCCTGTGTGAAGCGTATTTGTAGCCATCTGAGTCCCAGTAAAATCACAGAATCACAGAATCACAGAATGATTAAGGTTGGAAGGGCCCTCCAGAGATCACCTAGTCCAACCTCCCTGCTCCAGCAGGGACATCCAGAGCACATGGCACAGGGTGGCATCCAGGTGAGTTTCGAAGATCTCCAGAGAGGAGACTCCACAGCCTCTCTGGGCAGCCTGTGCCAGGGCTCTGTCAAAATCAGTAACACACAGTAAAATTTGGAGTGAAAGACATTAAATGTATTCCAAAAATATCAGAGTTTTGATTCTAGGGATCTTTTCATAAACTGCAACTGCAATTTTTTTGAAAGAGAGGGCTCTTTCAAAAAAATCGTAATAAATAACAGACTTCAGAACTTCAAAATTATATTTTGCTTCTTCAAAGGAGACAGGGAAAAGTATAGCATATAAAGACTATTTCATACCAAACCTTGCTGAATTCTAAGAGAAAAAGTAATACAGTTGCTTGTGCCAGTACACACACACACACACACACACAAAGAATTTTTTTCTTCTGTACTATAAGATAGACAGCAAGCTAAGAAAAGATATTTTTGTGATTTAAAAAAAAGTAAAAAAGTAATTTCATGTGAAAGATTTTGTTGTTTCTGAACCAAGATAATAGAATCACTTTTCAGTCCCTGTTTACTATTTCTTATCAAAAAAATAAAAGAATTTTGCTATATGTTAAGATGATTCTGCTTCTCTATAGACACATAGACACTTTTTCTCAGTGGTAGTGGTAGTGGTAGTGGTATTATTGGTCTAATCTGACTCCACGTATTTTTATCTATTTTATTATGTTGTCGGAATGGATTTTTTTAATTAAATATTCATTTAAAAATAGGTGCTTTGAGTGAGAAGTGTTTACTGATTATATCTCCGTTTCAATATTTTGATTATTAAACAAATGTAGAACACAGCTTAGTAGCTTTCCAGGAGTGTTGCAGCATCACACCTAACAGAGTCATTTTACACTAGTGGGTAGAATGGAATAGTGAGTATCATTCTAACATTTGAAATGAACAAAGTAAGATAGGCATTGAAAAGCTACTGAGATTAATTTGAAATTATTTAGTCTCCATACTTATACTATAATCTTTCAAAACTAGAAGCTTAGTAATCACAACTAAATAAAGAGATCAATGAAAACGATCAGTAACAAAAAACTTTATGAAACTAAAACAAAGGTTTATTGGATATTGCAGTAATATCCTGAAGTTCTGAAAAAAAAAGGCCAGGTGGGGTGAGAGGCAAGTTAAAGCACCGAAAATGTGCAAATAATTAAAAAAAACTATTAATTTACATCAATGAGACCGAAAAGAAAAAGATACATATTCTCCACAGCTCAGAAACACCTTAATTCAACCAGATGTCCCATTTATGCAAGTGAACTGTCTTAAAATAAAGACATTTTCTAATCTCTTTTTTCCTAAAGGAAGGTCCTGACTCCTGTCATTGGGTTCAATGAAAGCAAAGCTGGGCCACTGATTTGTTTACACATGGAGGCTGAGAGCTTGACTTGCTTGGAAGTGCTGTGCAATCTCCAATTCCTTTAACTCCAAATGAGGCTGCAGAGAGTTTGGCATGTGTGCAGTCCTGGAAGGTTCAGGTCTTTGATAAAACGTCCACACATTTCAGGTGTCTCTAAACACCTAATACAGTTTCAAACAGGCTGACTGACTGAGTTCACACACTTTATGAACTCGAGATTTTTTTTTCCTTAAATACATAATAAATGTGAAAGAGTTCTAATCTTAGGATTTCATAAAGCTGCTTTTTCTCAGGCATGAAGATACAATCAGCTATTAAACTGCTTTTAGGAAAATAGCTAAAGTAGGTCTAGGATAAAGGACTGGGTTTATTTTCCCTCTTTAAAGATATTCTTTTGTTAGATATTAATGTTGCTGCCTGATATAGACAGTGAAATTAAATTCTGGCATCAACAGAGGTTTTATAAAACTATTTTGCTGAACCATATGTTATTTATAAAGTTTTACTTAAAAGCTAACAACACTCTCTACAAACTCTACGGATATATTTGACTTGCATATTGCTTATTATGCTGCTTTAAAACCAAGGGTTTTCTTTCACAAATGTTATGATCAGAGGAAAAAAAATCGTCAGGAAGTGAAGGATATTTGTGGTTTAAATGCTGTGGTATGGCTGTTTGCGGTAAAGAAGCTTCAGATTGTAAATAAAATTTGATTTATTAAGGAGAAATTCCACAGCATTCATCTATGGCCCTCAAAAATGCTGTGCTGAAGTTTGAAAAAGAAAACGTGATTTATTTTTAAAGGTTAAATGTGTCAAAATGGTTCCTACTGTAACTAACAGGTAAAAAAATGCATAAGAAACCAGTCAAAGCATAAAAGAACCGTGGGTGGCAACAAGCAGAAAAAAATTCAGTAATAACTACCAGAAGACTGTAAGGAGATAAAAGATTTGACATTACAGTGGGTGCAGGGAGATTGTTAAAAGAGATCAGATAGCCCAGGGGACTGAGCTGTTGACACAGATATTTTCATCGTTGTTTCTTGCTTCAAGATCTCGCCCATATTTGCATCATTTTTATCTGATGGTGCTTTTACGAGATGGTGCAGAGTGAGAAAATACAAAGTAAAGAGGACAACAATGCTCCACAGATGCTTTGTGAGCAAAAGGCCCTAGACCCCTCTGTGTGAAGGTAGCTCAGGCAGCACTTTTCGGGAGAGGAGGGTGATGCGGAACTCTGGCTTCGTGGCAGTCTACATTCAGCATATCAAGAAAGGCTTTTGTCCACTCTTTTTGTGGAAATTTACAAGGGTAGGGTCTCTCCACTCTCGCAGAGACACCCTACCTTCAGCACAGCTTATCTGCTCCTACCTTAGAGCTGTGGTCCACAAATGAGTCTCCTCTGCTTAAAGATACATGGGGACTGGCGAGAAATGAAAAGATGCCACCCACAGATGTGCCTGCTCCACCACCACTTCACAGGCCAGGCCTGGCTGAAGAAAATATGGAGCAGCAGTAGCCTTGGCATTGTCCCTCCTGTACATTGAAGGTTATAACCTCCATGGCTCCCCCTCAGGCCCATCACCTGTCCAAGCTCACAAGCACTTTCATCAGCTTCTAGAATACTTAGCTCTTCCTTGAGCTAAAAATCACACATACAAAGCCTTTTGCTGAAGGAAATGAACCCAAAAACGGTGAAATTGTGAAATTCATAGGTGACTATGACATTTTTAATATGCATATTACTTGGTATTCACATTCTAAACTCCCATTAGCTTCTGTATTTTGTAATTAAGCAAAATACTGTGGTTCAAGAACTTTACTTCAGCTCTTGTTGCCCTGTTGCTGTAATATGCAAGGCTTAATGAAAAGGTGCTTACCACTGATTATGCATGATTACTGGGAGCAAAATCCCAACAATTTAATTATGTATTAAAATGATACTTTTATAAATGAATTTTCCAGAACAAAAAATATACTCTACGTTTCTCTATATATTTATGTATAGGTATGGATATATATCTCTGTGGTTTATGTTTGCATGTAATTATTGTACATGGTCAATATATTCATTCAGTTTTAAAGTTCTCCTCAAATAGATGTAGCAAATATTTTCTTAAGGAACAGATCTAACAGATTCCAGTATCTATCCAATTGCTACTTTTCTAGCAATTTCCCCCAGGAGAAAAAACAAAGGGCATAGTTATTAATAAATATATAAAAAATATTTAAGGTCCTCATTTATGAACATTAAAAATTCTGCCTTGCAAAATCAAGGAGGTCACCTGTTGTGCATTAATGTTCACGGAAATGGCTGAAATGCCAGCGGTCTGATTTTCATACATAAACTATACAAACATGACAGCTTAAATATAGTTTTAGAACATTATATATTTAAATTTATTGTAAGTACATTTAATTGCCAAGCTTCAGCTAAGTGTTTTCAGTAATTTCTGTGTTCTGAGAAATATTTGCATATGTTTTTGAAAGCAACTGGCTCAAAGGAAATTTAGACTTTGTACTTTCAAGAATTTTTTTTCCGGGTTAATCAACTTTTATAAATTTCTTTGTTCAAGGAATTTCCTTGGCCAGTTAAACAATGGCTAATGACAGATTGTGTTTTGAGGCCATCATAACAGTTGGTAAGGGGGTTTGGCCCTTATTATGAGCTTCACTGATGAAATTTATAGAAATTACAAAGAGGAGAAAAATAAGTACTATACTAGCTCAAAGGCTGGTATTTCTAGTCCATCCATGCTCTGTTTCCATTTGTCACAACTTTCCCATAATACAGGGGGCCAGCATCAAGAGAAGGACTGATTCAACACTTTCTCTGAGTCTCATGCTGAGCTCAGTGAACCCAGTAGAAGCAGGAACTCTAACTGCTCAAAATAATGTTTTAGCATTCTAGTAATCAAAATTATTTACTACAGAAAAGATTCAGTAATAATAATGAAGGTTAAATTGTTACATAAAAATCCTGCCTAATATCCCTGGCGTTATGAAGTCCCTTCCAGTGTCCATTGGAGTTCTGTATATGACAGTGTTAGCCTTCCTAAAGAGGATTGGGGCACCATTACAATATTTTATGCATCCTGAGGTCTAGAGTGGAAAGAGTATGAGACTCATGTCATGGGTCCCTTCTTCATCCGTTTTGGGGTTTGCCTGGGACTGTTTTTATGCATCTTCGTTCCAGTCTACTTCCTTCTCCTTGTTCCCTGTTAAGACATGAAATCAGTCCCACAGTAACCCACAGGCCTGTTTGCAGGGCAGAGGCTGCCTGGAGCTGTCAGACCTGTCTCCTGCAGCTCTCACCAACCTTACAGTTCAGATACTGAGCAATGGGCACTCTACCTTGAATTTTACCTAGCTTCCCTACTGGCATACCTGCTCAATGAGACTGCAGACTACCCATCTTCCATGCAGGCTTCTTGTATGTTAGTTCCTTGGACAGCATTTCCTTCACATGGGTCTGGATGGAAGAGCTCAGGCTGAGTCACTCCCAGTTGGATTATATCTACCTGTGGGACAGTCATGTCTTGCTGACCCACTTCTTCAACGTTGAACTGACCTCTGTATAAAACTATTATGGTGTTCACAATGGTAGGTCTCTGTTCTCAATGGCTGGGGTTGGCCCAGGAACTTCAATAACAGCCTGTTGGAAGACATAAAATTTTTAGTGGCTTGGAGGGAGATCAGGCTCATCTAACAAGAGAAGAGGTATGTATTTCTCTTGTCTGAAAACTAATGGAACACAGGGAAAGTGCACATCAGCTTCTTCTGCCACAACTATACAAGAAGCCATTTGGCAGAAAGATGCATCAGTATATTAACTGAAACAGGAGACACTCAAAACACGCTTGCCCGTTCAAGCAAGTCCTTCCTTTGCAGTGAATGAGAAAACTGGGTGGAGCACCTGGTCTAGTCACTCACATACCTTTTTCAGGAGACTGAATACTGCATGCACTTCTACACCAGGAGAGGAAGACAGAGACTAAGAAACACGTTCGCTGTCAAGTGGCAGAGGATTACACAGCTCTTATAAAATCTATCAGAAGTGAGAAAATGCCAGCACATTCTGTGATCACCTCTTTTTTTCTGGGTGCCTCTGATCCCAGCGTTTGCCAAGCATCACCCCACCGCGACAGAGGAGCCTCCCCACAGCCAGGGTAGACACCTGGGATGAGCTGAAGTTCCCTTTCTGACTGAGTTCTCCTTATGCCACATACCCACTCTGAGATTGACAAGCCGACTGGTGATTTTTAGAACATGCCTAGGAAGCTGGTTTTAAATTCAATTCCTTTCCCTGAAAGCTCCAAAGTGTTATGGGATTTGGTGAATAACCTTTCTGTATTCACTTGTCTACCGCATTCGCAATTGTATAAACCTGAGACATATCCCTTCCCAGTCTTCTCCTTTCTAACTGAGACCTTTCTAACGTCTCTTTGTAAGGTAGCTACTCCATCCTCTCGATCACTGCAATTGCACTTTTTATACTTTCTTGTATCTTCTCCATAATATTCTCTCTGAAACACAGAGACCAAAAATGCAAGCATTTCTTAAGATAATCTCTTGTATCTGAGGAATCCAGTGTGTTCTTTGATCAATAAAAACAGTTTCTTCTCTCTATTTTTCCTTCTTATGTAATTGTGAGCAAATGGTAACAAACCTCTGTTTAATATTTCCAACCTAGATACTCTCTGTTCCCTTCTTTCATACTGACTTGATTACTCTGCAATAAATATTAGGCTTCATTCTCTTCTCACCTAAATCTTCAGTATCATTACTCCTGTTACAGGAAGAATTTTGAATTCATCTAAAATAGCATAATTATGTTGTCTTTGAGAAAGGAATGGCTGTGTTTTGTATACTGTGATAACTCTGTCATCATTGTGGTATTTTTTACACTTTGATTCTTCTGGGAAAACAGGCAAGAAATCATAATGGCAACCTATTTTAGAAAGATGAATACCAATGAAAAAAAGCAGAGAGATACTCTTTTTTAGCAGCTTGCAATTCCATTTTATTCCTGGGATTTCTGAAAAGCTCTCGATGATTACTTTTTTTTGTCTTCCCCACAGTTTTGATACTCCTATGCGACTGGTTCTCTTGGCATTCATTCAATAGTTTTTGCTATGAAAACAAATCTTGATCAGTGCTTCTTTGTGTGATCAGTGCATAAACCCACACATCTAAATTCAGGAAATTTTTGTTCTTCTTCTTTTAACTTTTTGTTTCTCTCTCTCTCTTTTTTTCTCCTTTTCTTTTTTCATTTTCTTCTTTCTGTTTTCTATATACAAACCATGAGCAAAAAAACACTCCTGT
>JAUBNY010000252.1:208516-220012 GCA_032275445.1 Crypturellus soui | reverse complement strand
CTCTAAAGAAACAATTTGCTCTGGAAAGGAGCAAGAGTTCTTTAAGTATTGATATAAAAAGGCCGCATATTGTCAAGTTAACCACATGGTTGTATGGAAAACAGGTAAAAGTTTTGTCTGTCAGATGGATAATTATGTTTCGGAGCTTTGTATTTAGTTCCTGATGGTTTGAGAGTGCTGTAATACATGGAGCGTGTGCCACGTGCTCTAGGGATCCCTGCTGGAGCAGGGGGTTGGACTAGATGATCTCTAGAGGTCCCTTCCAATCTCAACCATCCTGTAATTCTGGGATCTTCTTTCTGAGAAACGCTCTCAGAATAACATCATAACATCAAAAGAGCTCTGTCATTTGAAGAGCTGAGAGGGATCATTGCTCAATTATCAATACTGATCATTGCCAGTTTATTCCAATTTCCAGATTATCCCACTTCTGCAAGATTTTCAGAAGGTTTAAACTGAAATAATTTTTACAGGAAACTGGTTCAAACAACACAATGTATAAAACACACAAATAAAAATATCCATCTTAAAAACTAACAGTGGAATATTTGTCCATTTTTCAAAAGGACAGTATGAAGAGCAAAGTAATTAAACTGTAATCACGCCTAATGACTTCCATTTGACATCTCCTGACACTCTAGGGACAAACAGGTGGCATTTGATACCAATTACTTATGGAAAATGCTTCACTGAATTGACTTCACTGAAGTGAAAAGAAACATCTGAAACATGGTGAATTTTTATCTCAAACATCAATGTTTAGATGAATGAGATTTGTAGAGGAGGTGAAAACCAAGCCAAAACAGCATTATGATGACTTAATTTCTATTTAAACACATCATGGAACTATTTAGAAATTATTCCTCCAGGATTTTCTATCTATCTGCTGTGGTATCTTCAAGAGACTATTATCTGTCTCTAACACCTTCCCCCTATATAAGGATTCAGCAGGACAGAAAGTATTATGCCTGCCTGATCACTGACAAGGCTTCTGAAGTCTGGATCTCTCTCATGAACTTGCCTAATCTCTATTTCCTTTTCTATCATATCAGGAAAAATATTGAGGAATAACTTGCATTAGGTATTTTTCAATTAATTTCATAGACTAATCTAGCCATCTTGCCCTGACCTACAAGGTTTTGTAGCACAGTCACGGACCTTAACCACCTCCCAGAAAGCTTCAGTATGGCCACATTGCACATTGCTATTTAATCTGGTAACATACTGTTAAAAAAGAAGTCTGGAAAGTATTTTTTCCATATCTAAAACATTGTGATCCGGTAAGGAAATGAGGTGGGGAGGAAAAAAAAAAAAAGGCATGCAAATAGTAGTGAAAATACCCCTTTAAAAGGGCCTGTGTAGAATATTTTCCTTCTACCTCAGGCTCATCCTCACTGGGTACAAGGCTAGTGGCACAGAGCAGCCACTTAATTGCTCGTCTTACTAACATTGCTTGACCAATTTGAAAATGAGACAGGACAGTAGAACCTATAAGCAATTATTATCGTTATTATTAGTTACTATTTTTTTGTCCTGCTCCGTTTTGGGGGTTTCAAATATCCCTTATAAAGATTGCCAGCAAGTGTTCATCATTATACATTAAAATCAAACATCCATTAGTCAAGACAGAATAGGCTGCCTGTAAAGGAAATACTTTTTATGTCTGTAACAATAAAACCTTATTCTTGGAGCCACAAGTCTGTCCTGATAAGGAATATTTCATCTGTACAGAGATGCTTTCCATTTCAATGCACTTCAGTTGCAAAAGATTTAGATACATTTTATCTCTTCAAGAGACATGTAATTCCTATGAAATAAATTATTCTCAACATAAATAAGGCTTCTCAGTGCTTGAAATGTCTTTTTATTTTTGACCATGTCAAGAGTTTATCTCAATAGCAAAATTTAAAAGACATGTTGAAAAATCTTTTCTTTTTTTTTTCCTCTCCATTACTTTCTTTTCACATAACTCACAAGTTTATTTTCCATACTTGGTCACTGATCACAGTAGCACTTCCTGAAAGCGATACAATCATATCATGTTTTATGATGCAGATTTACATGTATGCACCCGCTTGTGAAACTACTTCCATAAAATGCCCTGCTGAATTTTATCTAAACTCAGGGAGATCTGTTTCAAGAGAAATACTCCCTTTCTTTACATAGTAGGAAGAGACACAGATTTTCAGTCATCATAAATTGATTTTATATTCTGACACAGATGTGAGATATTAACTTGTAGGTTTGTTACTCATAACTTGCTTCACTTTGAGCTTGATTCTGCACACTGACTCTGACAATGACTTTCTTACAGCAGCTCACATGAAATCTGGATAGCCTGATTTGTAGAGAAGCTCCCAACTGGAAGTTACAGAAGGTTCATCGGAACCGTGGTAGAAATTTAAGAACTTTTTAATATTTTTAGTTTACCAGATGATAGGTATATCATGGCTTGCATCATTAACAATGCACTCAGTTAAAACAGTCTTCAGAATTTTTTTTTCACATAAAGTTGCCAGGTAGGATGATTGCCTTTAGCATAATTTCAAGCAAAGGCAGATTCAGAAAGCATTCAGAAGGTAAAAACCTGACAAAAGTTTAATTCGGGTATTTAAAAAAAATCTATAATCTGAATAATGACAGCTAGCATGTGTGGATTAATTACAGTACAGCAAAATACCACATTCATATTACTAATCGACATTTTGGTGCTTAAAATGGTGCTTATAATGGTGCTTTGGTGCTTATAATAAATTCAGAAATACAGATCACTGAACAGCTGTAATAAAAGATACTTACTAAAGCTTCGGGCAGAGGAAGGGGGAGGAAGAAGAAGAAATTAGCAGATTTTGACAAGAAAACAAAATTATGAAAACTAGTGTGGACATATCAGTACAAGTTAAGAAAACAACATCAATCACAGTACAGCTTATACTTCTTATTCTAATAAACCTGGTATTTATCCAAGTGCACTCAGCATATATAAACAAACAAGCAAAAACAGAACGAAAAACAAACCAAGCCTTGAAACCTGCAAGTCATTGGAATTGACTTAAGTAATTTATTCCATGCTGGTTTTCCTATTTTAGTCACATAATCGATCTAAAATGCAAGAGTTAAATTTTTTTCTAACTTTTAATAAAGAAGTTGTGCAAAATCTGACTTGTGAAGAAAACAGGCTCTACGTTAGACAGAGGGGAAGGACAATTTAAATGATCAGCTCAATGCACCAGAACTCAATTATGGACCCTCAGCAACATGAAGTTACGATACAGAAACTAGATGACTCTTTTCTCTTGGAGTTAGAAACCTAAATTTCCAGATCCCAAGTGCTTTGAAAGCTTATGAAGCACTGCCACTGAGAAGTCCCAAGTGGGCCTATTCTACAAAAGAAATGTCACCATAATTTTTTGAACTGACTAATAATTTGTCTTTTAAATCTTCTCTCACATATTCATGCAGCAGAGAAAAGGACTATCAAAGAACATTAGACCTGCAAAATGAACTATCCATGAGCTCAACACTGGTAACTTTGTTCTCTACATGCTATTGAGCCTATGTGTGTCCAGAAGACCCAGAGCCATTCTAATCAGAGCAGCATCACACCAGTATAGATTTTAGATAAAATGGCTATTCTCTGAACAATAACGGACCATTAAACAAAACAAAACAATAACAAAAAAAAAGATGTTAAATCCAGGATTTATTTTTTGCAATAATGTCCATATAAGTCGTTTTATACTTAAAGGTATCTTAGAATGTACAACCTCTTTGAACAAAGAGAGGCTCATACAGGCAACTTGATTTGATGTAATATTTCATACTGCCTAATATTTCCTTGGAAAGATTATAGACTCCAGTTATTCTAATTGCTTAAACTTTTCAGCAAAGCATATGCTTTAATATTACATTGGGGTAAGCCCTTATGTAAAGCAAAGTAAAAGCATAGCTTGGTCAGAGAGGAATCTTTCCTACATTAAGACAAGTGGTTAAGTATTTTCAAACTTATGTGCAACTATGCTACACTTAGTGTCTTATTTTAGGCTGCATATATTCTTCTAGTCTAGAAAAAGGGCAGAGTGGAGCAGCATGAAAGGTGGCAAAGTCAGTTTAGATTTAGATGTCTTTAAACACCAGCCTGGAGGCATCTATTGTCTACCTGGCCTGTAGGAGCGCATCTCCAGTCTGCTCCCTCTGACACTGCTGCTGGAGATACTGCTGCTGGTAAAACTCTGACAAGATTAGAAAGCCTCCAGCTTTCCAGCAAAACTTCCCCAAAGTACTGAACACCCCGCTGAAGAAGGTGTCAAAAAGATTAAGCCACATTCCTGTCTTTATCACAGAAGCTGCTTCTCGCCTTACAAGCCAATGCAGAGAGTGAACAAAGGGAAACTTAAAAGAGTTTGCTCAAGTGTGATGTGGTCCCTGCTGGTGTAAGCATGCAGCATGTCAAACTCTCTCAATTTGCATAGCAATTAGCAGACGAGGACAAGCTGTAAACAAAAGATGGACAAATCTGATATGAAAACAAATTTCATGCTGAGGGGTCTCAGGTGTTTTCAGCAGCACTGCCAAATGAGAAATATGAGTTGAGACAAACCCAAGCCTGATTCACCACTGTACTCTGGCAACTTTACTCTGGCAAAAAGACAGTTCTGACAGTAATGGCTTCTGCATTGTAAAATTAGGCAGGACGACATCCTTTATAGACTCAAAGAGAAATCTGCTAAATGACACCTATCTACCTCCTATCCCTTGGAGTCAGGCAGAGCATACCACACAGGAGAATTAAATACAATCCAAAGAGAAGGGAGGGAGGCTCCTGCGTGTTTAAATTCTGTATTCATTGTTTCTCTTTGATCTTGCAACATAGTTATCTGAGATAAAATGTTTGTTTTCTTTTCTCTGCACAACAGATGTAAGGACTATGATGGCTATGTTTGAAAGAGACATGAATTGCCACAGGAAAATGCTGGCGAAGCTGTTATTTAAATGCAGGAGTAGTGTCATGTGTCCTGGTGTTTTGAAAAAAAAAAAGAGGATATTCATCACATATGATTGTCATGGCGAGCAAGACTTTTAACAAGAGAAGTGTTTTTGCTAATCAGAACAGACAAAGGAAGCTCTTTAATGCCAATTACTGTCATTCAGTGCGAGATCTTCTTCCTGAAAATCTTCATGTGAAGTGATGTAACACTATAAAAAAAAAATCGTAGAATCACAGAATGCCTAAGGTTGGAAGGGCCCTGTTAGAGGTCATCTAGTCCAACCCCCCTGCACACGCAGGGCCACCTAGAGCACGTGGCACAGGGCTGCATCCAAGCGGGTCTTGAACATCTCCAGAGAAGGAGACTCCACAACCTCTCTGGGCAGCCCATTGATCTGAATATTAAATTTGCAAAATGCTCAATATTCTGTAATTTGTACCTAGAGAGTCAAAAATTCTTTCGAGTTGCCCTGTAAAGATTAGTCTTCTGTTTAAGTGATTAGGTACTCAAAATGGTGATGGTACAAATACATTAAAGGAGTCCAGCCAAAGGAATGGAACATTTCCAATGGAATTTCTAAAATTCTGACCATGGTAGTTTACACCACAAGTCAGAACAGTGCTAGGAAAAGAAATCTTTCCTCAAAAAAAAAAAAAAAAAAAAAAAGGTTTTACTTAGCCAGGTAAATAGTATAGTGACTTATTCCATTAAACATCTTTTCTTGTTTGTCCATTTCTGGAAAAAAGTAATAAAAACCATTTCTCTTCTAACTTGAGGTCTACTTTCAGAATTAATCACCAGATATGAAAATTTCATTTGCATTGAAGTTATGGGAGGTTTTGCCACTGATTTCAATAGGATTAAGCATTTACCTTATAAGCGGTTAAGTATCAGACTGAAGGATATAAAATAGGCAGCAGCTTGCAGTATTTGGCATTTGCTGTTCCACTGGATTTAC
This sequence comes from Crypturellus soui, assembly GCA_032275445.1. Taxonomy (NCBI): domain Eukaryota; kingdom Metazoa; phylum Chordata; class Aves; order Tinamiformes; family Tinamidae; genus Crypturellus; species Crypturellus soui. The sequence continues at coordinate 214,066 of JAUBNY010000252.1, read as the reverse complement.
ATTGGGTGAAAGAAGATTTCAGACAGATATAAGCTCAGTTATGAAACATATCTGACCTTTTATACAAAATGAAAGTGAATACTTAAAGAATATGCAAAGTAGGTAAAATAACATATATGCGGAAATGAAATAAAAATGAAAACAATTATTTTGTAGAGTTGTGTATGTTCAGGTTTAACATTTCTATCAGCATTGTCCATAGATTACAGAATATCGCAAGCATTGTAGATAGCATCAATGCAGATGGAAAGAAGACAGTCAATGCTCTTCTCAAATAAACATGAACTAGATACTGAAAAAATGATTATAATTATTCTCTGTGAAGCATGCTATTTCTACTATGAGATAAAGTAATCTGAAACAAGTCAATAAACATCAGAATTTAAACTCATTTTATTTTTTGCTTCTGACAGTATAATAAAAGCTTCAGAAACAAATGTATTTTCTTTACTCTTAAGAACATAAAAGAAATAAAAAGATCAGTTCTCCAATTCTGAGACTGGGGAGTGCTGACATATCAAAAGAAACTAGTTGGACAAAGGCAGAAACCTTTTCTGATTTTAGCAAAAAAAAAGTTAATAGAAGATAGAGATTAATAAATTCGGGAGAGTTAAGATCGGGAGAGTTAAGAAGGCAAAGAGGCTTCATAATAGTTGGAAATTGGATTGAAATACATATAATTAAAAATTGGCTGTGTGCTTTTTTAAAACATCATACGCTTCTAAAAGGTCTGAAACTACACAGAATTTTGTAAGATATAATGGACTATGAATACTCCTGCATATCAAGAGGATGAGTGGGCTGACAATGTTTCTAACTATGTTTAATTTAAATCTGTAAGTGGCTATTGATGTCTTCAGAAGGATTCCCTTTGACTTTACCTTACAATTAAATGAAGTATTTCAGGTTATATAAGGTGAAAAAGAGTAAGACTAAGGAGAAAATAAAAGGTGATCAGCTTTCAGGAGGATGCTAAGCAACTCTTTGATGTAGAAGTCCATAAGTCTATACAATAAAAGTCTTTTGTTTTTGAAATAGAGAATATTGACATTTTTAAATTAGCTTTGTTCATGAATGAGTAAATGACAATAAAAACAGTTTAATGGAAGTTACCCATTACAATATCCTATTCAGTTACTGTATTAACCGTATTAAACCTAGGCATTCTAAAGTAGCAATAGACAGCACAATATTAGTGGCCAGAGTTCTCTGCCAAAATAAGAAAAGATCTTTTTTACAAAAACATAATTTAAATTGATGTCGGTGAGGAAATACTGCTGTGTGCCTACCATCCCAAATGAGAAAGGAGAAGAAGCATTGGGAGTAGATCCTTACTGAAGTCGCAAAGACTTAAAGTCAGTTATATGAATAAGGACTTTATGGATTGTACATTCCACATTTTATTTACATTGCACATTTTATCAGAGAATCACAGAGCTCTGCAGAAAGCAGAGCATTCTCATTTTTCTAAGCAGTGAGAAAATACAGTGAAATAAACTTGGTCACAGTCAAAAGGCAATTCAAGGACATCACTAAGATAAGCCCTAGATCTTTCTTTTCCCCAAGCCAAATCACCAAACCACACTGCTTTTTAAGGACAGTTGAAGATAAAACTTTTAGAAAACAGTGACAAGTGCATGGATGAATATGGCAGATGCCTTCAAATCTCTTTATAGGTCACATATTAATCAAAAATGATTCTTAACAATTACTGAAGAAAAGCAATTACTGAAGAATAAGAATTTATTCTTATTTGTCTGTTTAATAATGGATAAACAAACATATGAAAAAGGGATAAAATTGCTTGAAAATATAGCTTGCCTCACAATACAGTTGTTCTTAGATTACTAAGAAAGCTTATGTTTATAAAAACAGCTGTGCAGGTCAAATTTGGCCTGCTGCTTCCCCAGAGGGCAAAAAGGTAAATCCAAGAAACCACTTTCTCCCTTCTCTCTGCCCTTGGCAAATACATCATCATCATGTAAGTGAAATCTGCTCCCATATACTCCTGTTTGTTTGAAACTAAAATGGAAAAAAAAAAGCAGAAAAAGAAATGTGCAAACAACTCATACTCTGGGGAAAAAAAAAAAGAGTAGCTTTAGCTGGCATCTTAGCATACGTCATATAAGGTTTTTCATTTTTGCTTCTGAACAGCAAAGTTGAGTTGATGGAAACTGCTGAAAAGAAGGTTTCTCCTTGTCTTTAAGACTCCAAAATGACTTGAGGGAAAAGAAGGAACAACTCAGAAGTTACTGAGAGGTGAAGTATGAGAGAACAGTTCGGGGCTAATAAATCTGTAAAAAAAAAAAAAAAAAAAGACAAGTTATGGAAGAGAAAAAGCTCATGGATCTGCAGTTCAAAGCCAAATAAAATCAAATTATAGCACAAAAGTCCATTTTATATCTGGTGAAGATATGTAAGTCACCCTAACCTCCTACCAGATCTGTGGAGAGCAGCTGACACCTCCAGAGCCCCAAAATGGGCCTCACATAAGCTGTCAGAGAGGATCGTTTCGCAGTAGGACAAGGTGTCACAAAGGTCAAACACAAAGTTTTCCTTTTCCTCCTCTCATTAGACCCGAACAACAGGATTGTAAGACACATCCACCTTTACTTGAGATTCTTATTGAGAAATAAAATTATATGAGAAGGAAGCACTTAATATTACCTTATTAATATTACCTTAATATTACCTTAGAAAAAGATATAGGAATAAAATATCCAAGGTTTCTCTTAGGTTTCTCTTTAGGCTTCTGTCATCTTTGATTATAGAAAGCAATTTTCAAATTTCTGATCGAAAATACATTTATATGGGGAAGAGACTTATAATAACTTAGCACAGAAATACCAACAGCCAGACAACAAAGACATTCTTGGTGCATGGGCTACTTGAAGATGGTTTTCCCTCCAGTACCTTTCTGGGGACCAAAACGGAACTTACAACAGACATGGAGCCAAGGATGTCTTGATAGTCTATTTAAAATCTTAGAATTAAATATAATTTAACTAATGATTACTATTAAAACCTATAAGCCAAATAAAGCATCAGTAATAAAACCGTAGAAATTGTTTCAGTTTAGGTAAGGTAGCTTGGCAAGCTAACAAAAGAAAAGAAAAAAAACAAGAAGCTATCAAAGCTTAGAAACACCACCTCCTTTCCTCTTGCCTAGTGCTTAGCCTCCTACAGCCCCTTGAGGCCACAGGATAAGCAGTTTCACACTTCCCTAGGAAGACGTGTTGCTTCAGTTGTTCCTTGATTTCCCCCGGGTCTCCATGTACTTCAGGCCTATGTCCCACTTGGCTTTCTTCCTGCATACTTTCCTATGCCTCGCCTGCCTGGGCAGGGCATATGAGGGAGATGTGGACCTGATCCAACCACTCAGGGAAGTCCCAAAGTCACATTCTCACTCATTTTTTACGTAGTGCTCAACAGATAGATCTATTCTAGAAATGCTTATCAAGGTGGGGACAATATGTAGGATAAAGCAGATGTTTAGCTTGAGAAAACAACCCAGTTTAGAAATAAACCTCTGGGCTTGAGATTCATGCTGAGTTTATGCAGAGCTGAGACAGAAGTGCCCAGGAGATTTCAAGCAACAGAACTGGAGTCTGTATACGGAGTCATATATAATCTTCTCAAAATTATACAGTTCCATGAGGTTTAGCATTCCCTGCATTTTTCATCACTTTTTGCAGGATCATAACCATCAGTTCAGGCTGTCTGGGACTTATCACCAAGATCTGTAAAAGAAAGAAAATCTTTTTGAGTTTACAAATTTCACATCCTCCTTGGACATCAATATATAAAGAAAAACCCAAAGGGTATCCTCCTTTGACAAATGGAAAAACAGACAGCAACAAAACACAGAGTTTCAGAAATATATATGCTCCATTTATTGAAAGTACACACAGGGCAGGGAGAGATGGGGAGGAACCTTCTTTTTACAGGAAAATTTAGGACTCAGAAATGCAAACCAAATGGTTTTTGGAAGGTGTAATCATTCCCTAGAAGAAACTGTGATTTTTACTGCAAGCTCAGAAATTTTCATGTGCACAAAATATTCCTGAATGCAAGAATCCTTCTTTCCTGCTTTCTGCCATGCCAAACATTATTACACTCATTGTCCTAATAAGCCCTCTTGATTTTCTTTATCATTTTCCCCAATTATGTCATTTCTGTCTTTCTCTTGTCCTTTCAAGTCTCTGTCATACCACTTTTCAGACTAGCTTCCTCCTCCAGGGAGACACATGCAATCACTATCTGTGCGCATGGACACAATTATATTTTGATTTCAAATGATCTTTAAAGAACAATAGAGCTTTCTTACCTTCCCACAAAGGTTGGGAAAATGGACAGCCAAGTGTGCTGAATATGGATCTCTAGCACTATAAGACTCCAGGGAATCACCAGGAGGGACAATACAAGTGTCGCAGACCCAGTGAGAGCTTCCCTCGAAGCTACGCGCTTCAGCACAACAAAGGCAATCAAGTTTCCTTCACCTGGGCTAATTCTTTCATCTTACTTCTTTCTGGAAAGTAAGGAGGGGCTAGAATATGACCAGATGTATTGAGAAAGCGATAATGGTCTTACCTCTCTCTACACAGATTTTACACAGTTGAATTTTGAATTCTGTTTGTCTATATTTCTTTTACACAGCACACACACAAAAACAGACAAAAAAATTACCAATTTTAAATTGCAGTAGGAATATTTCAGGTTTTCATCACATCTGTTCTCACTGTAATATTTTTCAAGAAACTAAGTTGGTATTGCATCATTGTCTTCTTTTTCCTTTGAAACTATGGTCACTAAAATTAAATATCAGTATTTTAATATCTCATACAATCTTTGAAAGGTGCTGTGCTTTATTTTATTACCTCAACCTTTTCAGTATTCCATATTTTGATTGCCATGCCTTTCCTTTCTACACACCATTTACAGCCTCACAAAACTTTGGAAAGAAATGTACTGGTCAGCAAATGAAACCACAAAACACTGAAAGAGACAAGGTCAAAAATTTCAAAATCCATAGTCCTTTTCTATGTATTTCAGAAATATTAATATACTCATGAAACATCCTTGTTCTTGTTAACATAACTATCTATTGACATTTTCTAGATGGATAATGAGCATAATATATTCCTTTATTTTTTCAATTCAAAAATAAAAACAAAGGAAATGCTTCTTCTCTTGATCCACAATAAAAATTTTCAGTTTTCAGATATTTGTCATAAAAGCAAAGGAAATGAAAGCCTGATTTCTCTCAAAACCATAGACCAAGGAGATTCCACCAAGTCCATCTCACCTGTCCCGCTTCATAGCACATTAATTGCAACAGTTTATACAGTGTGAGGGAGATTGAGGTTTGGTACAAAAAATGACCCCCTATTTCCATCTCCTTGAGGCATTTCCCAATCTGTAAACTGCCTGAAATAGAGAAAATATCCCGGAAAGCACAGTGGTACCCAAGAGCTTCACACTTCCGTTGTCCCCAAGCTCCTGGTGAAGGCCAGGTCTTAGTTGCTCATGGGAACTATGCTGAGGCGGAAG
>JAUBNY010000252.1:186274-198717 GCA_032275445.1 Crypturellus soui | reverse complement strand
TTTTCATACTACATCTATCAGAATCTTTGCAGTAGTCTCGAAAAAAAGTCCTATTTCTTAAGCAATGTTTATATATGCCTACATACCCCATTTGGTTTTCTAAAAAACCCACCTATTTCTGAGAGGACAGCAAATGATTGAGTTTTTGCTATGAATCTAAAAATTATTAAAATATTTTTTTCCCTAAAAGCACAAGCACGTTCTTTACTTTTACCTTGCAGCAATTCCTTCTCTGAACTCCGAAAATCTGAACTCTTGAGTCAGCAGTGGAAAGAATGCACGAGGTAACAATTATAGTCAAATCCAACTATTTTACACTGAAATTCCACAGCCAAGGCAAGCCCCAGCGAATTCATCCTCTACGTCTCAGGCTATAGAGAACCAAGGCACCAGTCCAGCCATTCAATCTGACACTGATAGGATTGCAGGAGTTAAACCACATATAGGTCATATTCCTCTCTCCAGATATATAAACATTTTTGGACTTCAGAGGAAAACTGCCTCTGTTCTTTCTTCTTTTCTTCTTCTTGAAAAAGAAGAAAACAAATAAAAATAAAACAACGCAAAAGCAAACAAAAAGCACACCCTTTTTCCAGGAATAGAATATTCTCCAATCTACATTCTCACTTACTTTAATTCTGTCAGATTTGTTGATACTGTAAAAGTATTCCCTATTCATGGCCAACAATGCAATTTTTCTTATATAAAAATCACAGACAGCACAAATGATTACCAGAAGGATATGCCTCTGCAAGTTATCATCCTTAAGGCCTCATTTTTGTAGACCCCCTCATTTCTATCAACCTTAAACAGACAGAAGTCTTTTCTGACTCCTTCACGGCCTCCAGTGGCCATATTTGGTGCCATTCTTCTGAGTCAAACTTTACAGACAAGAGAGATTCGGAGTAAAAATTAATTTGGCAGAATATTCAAATTCCAACAAAATGAATTCTATTTCATGTTTCCCTGAGATTCTCAAGAGAGCACTATGTTTCTGTAAACCTGCCTGTCTGAAGAGAATTCTGTGTGATGAACATCTTACTGCTTCAGATGAGCAGAAGAAATATTGCTGAAGAAGTGCCACATGAGGACTTTCAGTCATTTAAACCATTTACAAAGCAATCCACTGGGAATCCACTGAGGACCATCAGAAGAGCTTCAGTTTTCTTGATCTCCTCTCCTGGTGCCAAGTACAGAGAAGCTCATAGCGTTAGAACTTCTTTGACAAAAGATGTCAACTTTAAAAGGAATATCAGAGTAACAAAGCAGCTGGTAGAACAATTATCTGTGATATTAAGGTGATTATTTGTCTAGATGAAAAACTGAAATCAAGATTTTCCATACATTCCAGACACAATGGTATATAGATTTGATTTAAAAATATCCCACTTCCCAGCGTATGATAGTATATTTTACGTACAAATATCTAAAAGCAAGGACTTGGTAAGACTTCTGACAGCATAAATGCTGGGTTTATTTTTTTGAACTTATTCTAAGAGAATTAATGAAGGAAAATATATACCTTTTAGTTATTAATAATACATTATCTGTTTTGCCTGTTGGAGAGTCTTCTTATAAACTGTATATGAACATTTATTACTTTAAGAAGAAATAAAAATATGCAGGTTTGAGAGAGGCTTTATAAGTCTATTTGAATGTCAGTGTTTTAGAAGTAGGGGACTTCTTACATCCATCTACCCATCTCCACTAATGTTACATAAATGTCTTTTGTGTATGCAGAGGATGGTTGGAAAATAAAAAAATATATTATCCACAGACTTCATAAGAGAAAGAAACACTGTAGTAGACAAGAAATATGCTAGTGGAAACAATTAGCTGTAATAGTTCCATTTTTCAGTCCACATGATTTTTACTATGGCAAGTTAGCATAGATTAAAAATGGTATAATTATTTTGTTTATGCAGACTACCTGAAAATAATTATTACAATTTAAATATTCATTAGGAAATATTCCTACTAGCCTTTACAAGAACAGTTCAATGGAAATTTCCATATCAAAAGCTAACTCTAAACTTGTAAATCAGGTTGAGAGTTTGTTCTGCCACTGGATGCAGCTTTCTCCCCTGTCCTCCAGGGCTCTTTGATAAAGACAGCAGTGCAATCCTGTGCTGTCTGCTCAATTGGAAAATTACTATCTATCATCTCCCTTCTTCTTTACTACTTCAGTAAAAAAAATTCCCCGAAGAGCTAAAATGCTCAAATTAGAACATGCAAATGTTTTCAGAAAATTTTGTGCATTTCCACAGGTTATATTTCTCTACTTTTATCACTTAGAATTGTGCATTGGGCCAAGACAGACATCAAGATATCCTAATTAGCACAGACTGATAAACAAAAACACTCTTCCCTTGAGAAAGATTTTAGAAAAAGTATTCCAATAATCTTTTAAAGCTGGAGAAAATCGAGCATGCCTCTCAATTACCTTATGATATCACCACATCCGTGTTCTTGAAGTGATACTAATTTTAGTAACAACACAAAAAAACTACTTTTAAGTGGATGTTTTGAGACAGTTAAAGACATCTAAAAGGCATCTTTATGGTGTTGGGACTTAGCTATATTGGAAACTACTAGTAATTTATCACTGTAGTATACTTACTTAACTATTCCATTTCTATACAGTAATTTCTCTATCCATTTAGAAATTCAGTGTTCCTTATCAGAACAGAATATAACAAAACTTAATTTCATTGTTTTTGAACCTGTATGAGATAGATAGTTTAATTCATAATATTTATTTAGCAATCTTATTGCAAAAACAGGAGAGGTTTTTTTGGTTAAATGACAGTGTCATAAAGTTCTGATTTTTCCTTCAGTGTAACCCAGTTACAGTACACAAGACAACAGTGTTACACTTTGAAATCTATGTATTTGAAGTACTTTGCTAAGGTAAGTTTTAGTGCATTTTAGAGTTGTTACCATTACTTTCTGACAACACTTCGGCTTTTTACAAATGTAACTAAAATGGCAATCAAAAATAATTCACTTTTGCCCTTGACATGCCTTTTCATGATACATTCTATAGGGGATGAAATCAAGAAGTATGTTGCAGAACTTTGTATACAAAAAGAAAGTTATTTATGGTACCTCTGCAGTACGTCACTGAAAAGTTATTATGCTGGTTCTGCTGCATACAGGACAGAGGAAAGGATTCCTGAATTGCTGTGAAGTGGAAGTTTTAAACCATGAACAAGTCAGCTACTGCTCAAGAGCAAGGAAGAAAGCATATCTAGTGTTTCTCTCCTTCATAGAAAGTGACAATAACTTTAGAATACCTTTTCTCTATTTTGCCCCCAACTCACCTGTATACTAGAATCCTGTCTGCAAAATAGTTCTCACTTATGCAATCTTTTACTCCCATTGTCACTCAGAAGCAACTCCATAACATTGCTCACTAATTGCCACATATGTCTTACAGGAGTCAGAATAGTCCAGGATTTAAAAAATTTTTAATATCTGCCAATCCTTCCCTAACTTGACATACATTTTCTTCCTTCCTAAAAAAAAAAGTGCTTATCTAAAAATTAGTCCAGAAAAAAGACAGGTTGTTAGATCAAGAGTGGAAATTCTACTTTTAGAAAAAGAGTCCAGTCATAAAGATCAATTTTCTTACAGGAAAACATGGTTTTATGTGAAGAGTTTGAATTTAAGTCTCCCAGTCTAAGGAAGTATCTGAGCCAACCATCTATATTGCTGAGTACATCTGTTGTCATCTAAAATAAAAACATTTATTTTTACATGGAATTGAATTTAAACATATCATTTTAGGCCAGTGCCTGTGGTTATATTGCCACTTTATTCAACAAGAACTGCACTCATCATCGGTCCTCCTAACTTTGCTGGCCAGGCTCACAGACAAGAGAGCGTCTTTGACTGTACTTCTAGCTGTGGCCAAGAGCAGACTCTGTGCGCCACATAGTAGGAAGAAGGAATGTGGTCCTATCCAAAAGGAATGAAGCAATCATCACAAAACAACTCGGTATCTATAAGCTTCCCAACCCTTAATAAATAAATAATTCCCTGGAAAGAGAATCAGGAGATGTATTTATTTCCCCCCAAGAAATGAATTGCAAAACTTCTACTATGTATATTAGTTATATATTAGTTATATATGCATTAGTTATCATGTGCATCTACACATTTTAAAAACAAACATTACAGTTAATTCATTTACCAGCACAAGAAGAAATGTTACCACATATTTAGACTTCAGCAAATTGTAATTGCTTCAGCCTGCAGACAAATGTCAGCTAAAATGTGGACTCTGAGCCTGTGGTAGTTTAGATCCATTTACAAAATGGATAGAGAAATTACTGTATAGAAATGGAATAGAGGGGAGCTGTTGTCACGACTGTTTTTCAGGAATACTATTCAGAAAGTGTATTTATCTATTTCAGCTGCACACACAGTAAATGCCCCTCTTCCAGTTTACTTCTCCTTAGGTCAATGATGTCTTCATTCACAAGCACTCAAATGTGTCTAAAATGATGATTTATCAACTACAGGAAGAAATGTAGAATATCGTTGCCTCACTTTTTGATTGTAACTCTATTCATTACTGTCTTTATCCAGACATTTCAATAGTCAACCATAAAGTGTTTTGTAGGAGAAAAGCTACGGGAGATGAGCTGCTTCTGAAATATCCACTGTTATAAAAAAAACCCCGCACCATATTATTCATAGAACATAATTCACTTACCTATATTGATTCATTAAAATGAACATTGGAGAGCATAATATTGTTATCTCAAAGACATTAAGGTATCTTTCCTTAACAGAGGGCAAATATTTCTTAACAAGCCATCGTCACTTTCATTTTCCTGAAGCTTCACAGCTGCACTTAAATAGATGGTTTATTAGACTTGGCTACTTCTGGGAATGTTCTATAGGAGGGTAAATATAAAATGTACTGTTAGAAGTGATGTTTGCAAATTATTATAGCTGCAAAAGCAGGGTGCATAAGCCTGTTCCAACACTAATAAAAATATAAATGCACAAATATTTAATATGTTTATATTGAAGTGTAAAACAAACACAAGTATAGTAAGTCCAAGGTATGAGCAGATGGAAAATCCTCTGCTCCAGATGGAAAGTCACAGGAAATCCATGATTTACTAAGAATAAAATAATAAAGTAATAATGATAATAATAAAACCCTCAGGATTCAGTTTTCCTTCAATTTAATAGCCTGTAAACATGAGAAAGACAATTACAAGAATGTAACTAGGGCATCTGTTATTCCTTCAAGGCTTTTGACCTGATTGTTATGCAGCATAGTGGTCATTCTTTTAGTTCTTAAAAAGAAATGTTTTTTAAAGTCTTCATATTTAGAACTAGATTAACCTATACCCAATTAAGTCAGTTACATGTACGAAGCTAGCCTTAATTTTAGGATGCCCAAACATTTTCCACAGATAATGAATCCTTTAGGAACCACAGTGAAATAAGATGAAAATTGGCTGTGGGACCAAAAAATGCTGAGCATACCTTCTCATAGCATAATAATAAAAAATATATATTAATAATAAAAAAATCCACTGCAATACAGTTTATGAAGTACATAAATGTATTGACTGGTAGGCAATACAAAAATAGTTAAAGTATGAATTTGATGGCCCTTGAACAATCTAAGATAAAACCACCCTTGTGCTTCAATGCATTCACATAAACTTGAGATAAATAACAAAAAAAATCAGTGATTTTTTGATATCTTACTATTATTCAGGCACATATATATCAAAATTCACATAAAATCCATATCTGAATTGGTTAAGAGATGGAAAAAGATATACTGAACAAGTTAAAAAGTTTTGGTTCTTAAGCTATTTAAGGCAGGCAGTTAGGTCTCTTAGTACCTATCAAGCCTTGCCTATGCCAAAGAGTTTTTGGAAAAGTCCAGAAAAATTCTAAACTCTCATCTGCCCCAAGTTAAAGGTTTTCTTAATTCATTTTGGCTTCGGTTAATGTCTTTTCTAAGCTCTTGTGTTCAGAAATTCCACTGAGAAGCTGTTAGGGCTTAACTATGTTTTTAAAAAAAAACTTTAAAATGTTCATATTGGACGAATTCTTGATTTTCTCCATGCTTCTTAATAAAAGAAAAAGTAGACCCTCTATCAAAAATTGACAATACAAGACTTCAGTTTCTGGTCAGGCAATACTGAGTTTTTATTTTGACTTGTGACGAAACATTAAAAGGACTCAGGGGCACATAGACCTTGTCCATGTTTCTAGATTAGACAGCAGCAAAACAGCAGGAAAGGTATTTTTTTCTGAAAAAAAAAATAAAAAGGAGTACATCAAATGGTTAAAGACAGCAGGACTAATCAATCTGCCATGCTTATTCTGGATATAAGAATAGTTGAACAAGTGAGACTTCATCTTTGAGTTTCAGGCCTGCTGTTTTCCATTTCTGCTTATTCTTAAGTTGAAAGTATGTTTGTCAGAAATACTTCTTTTGTCAGAAACACCAATTTGCTAAAACAGTAATTTCACAAAGAATTAAATGTAACTTTCTCAAAACAAATATATTCCTTATATACTTTAAAGTACACTGTAAGCAAGCTCATACTCATCTAATTTTACCTTAAATATAACCTTAGGCTTTCACTTTTGGATTTCAGAAGAGGCTTTCAGGTTTTAATCGGTAAGTAAGCACACCTTTGATTTAAGCTCTAAGCCTCAAAAACGCAGATGTGTAAGCTGGGTTGAAGCATGTATGTTGGCTTCTCACAGGAGCAGCACGAGAAATCTTCTAAATGTTTGCTGAGCAAAGGCTGCCTAAAATATTACCTAGTGGTGAAAAGTAGCCAAACCAACCCAGACCGCTGAGTGGTAGCCAAACTATTCCATGTTTTCTTAATTAAATTTCAGCTTGCCACTATGGGTATTTTACAGGATACTGGGACCATATATATGGGCATATGAATATACATCTACATGAATATATATGCATATACACAAACATATGCCTGCATACTTACACCTCAATATGTTTATCCTGCTCTATGTCTCCTAAGATTTTCTTCCATAAATATCATTTAAGCACCTTGCAGGCAAAAGTTATACCTGCCTTCATAGATTCTAATAAATATAAAGTTAAAATGATAAAAAACACATCAGAGAGCTAATTTAAATAGCCAGGATACACATATTTGTTTCTTTTCCAATGAAAATACAGAGCTGATTAAGGTTTATAGAATAAATAACAATGTGCATATCGAAGTCTCTCCTCTGCTGCTTTGATCCCAATGCAAAAGTCCTTGTTAGTCATAGGTTCAATACTTGATGAGAAAGCATAATGACTTGTATTTGTAGTTTGACCATTTGGTATCAAATACAAGGTTCTAGCATGTTATTGGTTTGGACACCATTGATTTGCTGTGATATTTCTCAAGATTGTCTTCTGCTGTTTCTTTTGTTTTCTGTCATCGCTAGCATTTGTGCGTGGTGTAAAAGCACCGGTGTACAGTGTATCTGTACACCAGTGTTGCTGGTGTATCTGACACCATCAGCTGTGCTTCCCTGTCAGAACCAGTTTTATGAAGGCATGATACAGGCTGCTGTGATTCCGTGGATGAATGCAGAGGCACAAAACACTTCAAGTCCACTGCAGGCTATGTTTTATTCTAGCATTATGTTCTATATTCAGTGCTTGTTTATACCCTATCCCCTATCCAAGCACTGTTTTTTGAGAATTATTAAGAATCATAACAAAATACTTTCCTGGTGCTGCCAAAGCTGTAAACATATGAAATCACAAAGGAGCATAGAAAAACAAGATCCAGCTCCTTTCACTGTGACAACTTGCAGCTTCTCCAATGTTTTCTGTTCTCCTCATGCAGTTTCGGGAGTCCTCTTAGAGGATTCTTTTTTAGACTTTTGTTTTAAGCTCAGAAAAATCCAGATTTACAAGTCTAACATAGGGAGGCATGGGAATGTATGAAAGCACCACTGCTGAGACTATCAAGATTGTGCCATGAAATCATTTACAAGAAATGTCAAAAACTAATTCCAGTGAAATCTTTACCTCAGCAATTCATACTGCGACAACAACCAAGCTAAATCTCAGTTTGTCCAGATTGCTGAGAAGAAAACAAGGCACAAGTTTTCTATTGAAACGTTTTACATCTTTTCTGCTTACAATTTCATTGTCACAGAAAATTGAATTTTACCAAATCAAAGCTTTCTGTTGCATCCTTTTTTTCACTTTTTCATTTGCACAGTCTAATGAAATAATCAAATAATCAATAAGAAAACACCTGGCAGTAATCTTTGTTTGAGTGAGTTATCACAGACCTTCTTGGAATTATAGCTGAATTATATGACTCTCTATTTGGGGCTCTTTGGGTACGTGACCCACAGCACACAACATTTCAGTTATGAAAATATGTCTATTTCTGTTCCATTTTCTCAGTATAAGATAAAACATTGCATATTGGAATTCCCCATGGGACTGAAGTTCAAATGATACATATCTATGTTTGTGTATGTGTTAGATACATATATATATTTGTATAACCTCCACTGGGTAGTCCTGCACAAGTCCTTTTTGGTGTTGTTAACTAAGTAGCTCAGTACCAAGGACCTCATATTTTTCTTGTAAACAATGATGTAAGCTGTCTAGCTTTATTGTCTGATGTCCCACCACAGGTTTCTAATGTCTATAATTTAGCACTCTATATTGTCAATACTAAAACCCAAACTGACTCAGTCTTTCAAAAAATGCATACATTTCCAGTAACACAACCAATTCAAAGAATTGCCATGCTGAAAGCAACTCTGAAGTTATTCCTCATGGCAGATCTGGATGGCAAATACTCTGTCATAAAAGGATTTTGATACATTCCCCTATGCTACATAATGACATCATTAATGAAGAAGTTAATGCCTGTGCTGATGACATGAGAAATGGTTGGTGGATACTTCAAAGCCTCTCACAAGGCTGCCTAATCTTTCCCATCTATCTACTTCAATTCCCATAGCCATGAGAAGAACCAAAAGTTATCTCAATTCCTTGATTCCTTGTGAAACCCAGGGAAAGCTATTTGGACTTTCATTAATTAAAAAAAAAATCAAGGCCTCACATGATGCTAAACCTATACGGGCAGGTTTGTGTGCGTGCATGTGAAACCGGTTATGAATTCTCACATAGGAATCCAGTCTCATATTGATATGTCCCTGGTCCCTAATCATAAAACTTTTCTTATTTCACTTTCATCCCTGATATACAAAAAAAAATGCTGATGCAACTTCATCTCATGTTTTCTACAAGCGGTGTCCATGTCATAATATCAGCCATGTGCTACTATCCCTTTAACTCATCCTGAGGTTTTGATATAATCTGACAAAGCATCAGCTTTCATGCCATAAATATTTCTTTACCTTTTCATGCTTAAAGATTATCTGTGTCTTTTGAAATGTCAGCACTTTGTGCCTTATGTTAAAAATCAAAATATTTTCAATTTATGGAAAATATACAACCCTGGAGTAAGAATTTACCTGTCACTGAAGAAATGTTATTAAGAAGACATTGATTACACCACAGTAATCCCTTCATAGGTTTACACACCCACAGCTCTTTAGGAACTGACTCACAGAATGTCCCAGGGGAGCTGATTCTGTATTTGGATCAATGAACTAGTTGATGTACACAATCCTGCAAACAGCCATGCTACTCCCTAACACCTGCCTAACTGTATGAGTGGCTGTGCGACAGGTTAGCCACATCGACCTGGCCACACAAAGTTTTAATCAGAATTTTCCCTTCATCTCTGTCTTTTTTTGCTATAATATGGTCTTATTTGGGATGCTTCAAACAAATGTAGTGTTCTACGGAGGCAAACTAACAAGAAATAAGGACTTCTGCTTGCCATGACGAAAGCTTCTTTATCATCAGATGCTAAATTAGGTATAGGCGGTACCTGAAATGAACAAAGAATAAAGCAGTCATACAAAACTCTGCAGTCTGATCTTAGAAACAGGTAAAAATACTATTTCAAGAAATAAACACAGCGGAACATGTTTCAAGAACATAAACAAGTGGCAGCTGAGTGGTATTGGGTACCAAAATATTGATACTGGGTAACAAAAACTTCATTTCAGTCTAAATGTATTTATATTACAATCAGACTAATTCAAGAATCATGACAACAAATATCCCTTGCACAAAATTAAGTTTAATTAAAATATTGTTTTTTAAAATTCCCTCCTCCTTTTGTTAAGGTTGTAGAATAACAAAGGACCATTTATTTGATATTAACAAGTGTATATAAATACTATTATTACTTATTTGGCTTAATTTCCATAAACTATTTCGAGTAGGTGAAATTAAAATCAAATGGAGAATTGAAAATAACTTAGGAATAAATTAGAATTACTTTGGCAGGTTTTAGCATAACAATCACTTTAAATAAACTGCTAGTCAAAAAGAACACTTCTAGAATGATTGCATAAGAACATTTTTATTCCCTCAAACAGGTAATTTAAAGAGGACCTGAATGTGAAGGTACTGAATGTGAAGGTACTGAAGGTACTTGGATGAATTTTTAGCAGGACCCAGGAAATTAACTCTGCAATTCTTATTATTGTTAATGGGAGTTATTCATCCAAATCTTTATGCACGAGTCAAAATTAATATGTACCCCTGATGGTTTTTTCTGCATAATATTTTAAATTAATTTCAGTAAACAAATTCCCAGCAGTTATTTAATACACTGGATCTGATTCTAATTCCACAGAAGTCCCCTGGTTTCGCAGTTCACTTCAGTATGATCTTGAGAGTGCAAGGACATAAAAAAGGAGTAAAGCATCTCACTGAATTACTGAAGTTAAATATTCACTCTGGTGTAACTCAACTGACTTCTATGAACTAACCCAAATTTACACTAGCATAAGTGAAACCAGAATTCAATCACTATTTCTACAAACAAAATTAGTTCCACAGTTCATCCACTGTGACATTTCCTCATGAATAACTATTTATTTGTGGTATATAAACACTTCTCATACTTGCTCAACTGTCAAATGCTCTATGTTTAGTTTGGCAGAAAGCATCCTAGTCTGATTTTCTAAATTTTTGTCTTAAATTTGAGACTCCTACATATAAGTTTAGTGGGAATATGCTTTAATACAGGGAAGGTGAGGAAAAGGATTTCTATATATTCCTACCTTTAACCTTATTTGCAAGAAAACATTAATCCACTAACCCTGGATAGAAGAACCATTATTATCTGCAACAGCATTTGGAGAAATTTATTAACTGCATTTTACTGCATTTTACTGTTCTCTGTTTTCCAGCTTGAGACTTGTCCCACTACCAGTAGTGATCTAAAGGAAAAACTCCGGCTGCACAGGCAATGTTGTTTAAGTACCTTTTGCTCTGCTTTTGAAGCTGACAGATTTTAAAAGCAGGAGACTTTACTATATTGACGGCTTCTTCATACAAAAGCAGACATATTCATAATACTTCTATGGTTTGCACACACAAAATGTGTGGGAAAGTGCCACCAGTTTACAAATCCCCAAACTAAATCCCAAACTAAATCCCAAACTCGTTCAAGTTCTGTGGGATTTGGCAACCTGCAACAGCTCTCAGGAGATCTTCAAGTATTCCATTTACGACATCCAGGCAAACAATTTTATCCTGTGTTTATTTAGTTTCAGAATGTACCTTCTGCCAAAACACCAGCCATGCTAAATCCTACTAATGCCTCTTGCTTTATGTGCTATCATAGCAGGAGTCACCTGTGTTACACAAATGAGTGCTTGTTGACAATATGCTGCTCTGCTCTTTCTTCAGATTCCTGATCCTCTACTGCAAGTTCCTGCTTTTGTCTGTTGATACTAAACAGGCATTCACTATCTTTAGACATAGGTATTTATGTAACGAATCCCACCCTGGTGGGCCTACTACTGTGCTAGAGATGATAAAAAATATCCACTCAAAATACTTGAGAGGGTTTTTTAATCCAATATTATCATTAGCAATTTGTACTGTAGAAAGTAAGTTTACAGAGTGTTTGGATGATGTTAGCCTAGGGAAAAGCTGGAAATGATCTTGGAGCTTATTAGCTGTGATGCCGCTGAAAGAGTGGTTGTATTGCTGAGTAGGCTTTGGAAGCAATATAATTATGCCTGCATGGTGCTGCATTTGCACTAATAAATCCTACCTCACTCAAGGGTCTCCATGGAACTATCTCTCTGTCTTTGCATCTGTAGTCCTGTTAATTTGCAACCCAGACAGGCCACCCATGGCTAATGAGAATTGGCTGCATATCTGTACCAGGACTACCTCTGCATCTCGCCTGTGCATCTCTTATTCATTCTCTCTTATGTTGCCGTATGAGGTACTGCTGGACTGTGCCACCTACTGCTGAGCATTGTCTTATTTATGATGGCTAAGGAGTAGTAAGAATGAGAAAAGA
>JAUBNY010000252.1:152025-167544 GCA_032275445.1 Crypturellus soui | reverse complement strand
GTAACAGTAATTGACAGACTACAGTCTCAAGGTTGTATTGGAAATATCTGCAAGTATATGCAAAAAGAGAAGACATATATTTTTGCAGTTCACAAAAATACACTTATACTATATTTATACAACTATTTTTACAAAAAAAAAACTGCTTAGATGTAAAGACAGACAGAGAGAAAAACGAAGTTAAATGTTCAACATAAAACTGAATGCAGTCTTAAACTTAGTAAGTGCTCATCTAAGATCACCATGCAAAAGTTCAAGAGGAAAACATAAACTAAAAGAATAACTTTTCTTCTAGCAGCTTTTGCAGAGAATCACTATTTCTTCTTAAAATTGTTAATTAGAACAGTTGTAGTTTTAATGTACAGTCAAAATGCAAGGCAAAACTATGTGACAACATAAAATCTAGCTTTGATCAAAAAAAAACAAGAGTTAAAAGCACAGCTGAAATTTCTGATAATAAAAATATAATTTAGTTAAGACTCTTAAAAAATAATCCTAGCATTTTTTCTTTCTGAAGTGATTTAAAAGAAGTCCCATCTTTGTCATGTAATGCTACCATGCTGTTCATCTGAGTCATCTGACTCATGTATTAACCAGAAGCAGTGCAACTGTGCCTGTAGCTTCTGTAACTGAGAAAGATTGTGTGCAAGTGTCAGACAGTAATTCTTACAGTATCTGACAGTCAGCATTTGGATGCAAAATTATGTCAGAAATTTAGAAATAAAAAGGCTAAAAGCAAATTATCATAAATCTTAACGGAAAAAAAACCCTCTGCATCTCCATTTCTCCAAACTAAGTATGCTATTCTTCACATTTTAAACTCCAGAATAATCCCATTTCCTTTTTAATATCTGTCTGCCACTGTGATGTATCCATTTATGGCTATAAGGCATAACAACAAGCATTAAGCAGCTGAAGTGTGTGTACAATGAATTTCTTGTAGCAATCTAGTCACAAATTTGATCATTAATATTCTTTAGTTTGTTTATCATGGCTACAGTTAGAAAAAAACTACTCAATTGCTCACTTAAATTCCAAGATGCTAATGTTGGGCAAAACAGAAAAAAATAGGTGAAACATTTACCATAGTACCTCATAGAAAAGGAGAATTCAGCAAAAAGAACATTTTTACATAACCTATTTCTATTAAATTTTACTTTTGTATGCTTTGCATTCTGATTTCAACGGTTCTCCTTCAAACAACTGAGCTGGTTTCAAATATTCACTAATGATTAAAAACTCTCTTTATATATGTGTATATATATATGTGTATGTATATGCATATGTGTATCTACATTTATAATAGCATATTCTGTGCTATCCCTATAAGAGGAAAAAAATGGTTATTTGGGAGGAGATTAAGATAGGAATGCTAAAGAGACTACTTATCTTTTATAAGAGTGTTTTTCTCAGCCATGAGATGAGAGCTGTTGCTTCCTAGAGCTGTCGCACCAAGACCATGGAAATTCCTCCCTTCGGTTAGGTGGAAAATTGTGCAAAATGGCACTTGTTTGGTGTGCAGTAGCTTCCATAGTTTGCTGGGGGAAAGAGAGTATTAAATGTCAGGTTTTGTTAGCTCCAGCCAACAAAGCTGATGGATGCTGGGAGCTGTATCCACCGTCTATCATGGCTACATGCAGCTCACATACCTTAGTGGCTTCTTGGTCACCAAAAGCTACTCCAAACTACTCACAGTTATTGAAAGTATAGAAACCACAGGCAAATGCACTCTGTGATCCAGCTACAGTCTCAGTGCTGCCAGTATGGACTAGATGACAAAACAGGAGAAGTGCCCAAGCTCCATTTACAGGATTGTTTCCAACAGTATTGTTGATCATAAAGTTTGATCTCACTAGGAAACTGTCTAAAAATGTGTAACATAAATCCTATCCATTAGCATGAAGAAGTACCTAATACAGTAAACAAAGTGTTCATTCATTCATTATGCAAATAAAATAAAATAAAAAATCTATAAGGATATCAGTGTGTTACATGAAGATGCCCACGCTCCTATAAGATATCAGCTTTTCTGTTCTACATACAGCAAAAACAGGAATGACTAAGGGAGATTAGATAACAAAACACTCATACCTTATCTCTCTTACAAAAGAGCAATAACTGAAAAACTAAATATCCCAAGATGGCAGATCTAAAAATATTCACAAAGGAAGAAAACAAAATCACATTTTCCCAAGTACACTTAACCCAAGGATTATAGCTATTTAAGGCATTGGAAAGCACTCAGATGAGGGAATAGAGAGTGTCTTTCCTGGGTCAAGATACCAAGAGGATATCCGCATTTCTAACTCTAGGTTACTTTATTTTCACAGCTGCTCCGCACCTCTGAGTGCATTGTAAACTTGTACTCTGCAGTGCACTAAATAGAAAGCATCATGCTCTTACTAGTGAAATTAGTGAAGTATTTCAGTCAACAGTAAGAAATATGGCTAGTACTCGCAAGGTACAATGAAGAAAATACAATTCACATATTTTCCTATATATTTTTATATATTTTATATTTTTTATATAACTTTTTTTTATTGCTATGTTTGTTTATTTTAGTTATACTCTCTTTTGATTTGATTTTAGAGCAGGAAAAGTTACAGTGCATGCATGCACATTTAGGCAGATAAAACATCATATGCTTTCCTTCCTGTTTATTTTCATTCACGTTAATTAAACATCTTCAACAGAATGCAATAAAAATTACTTAGCTCCAAGCTATCACCATTGTTTTTAGAAGCAGGGCAATAATAAACAATGTCAATGTTTTGCCAAAACTCACTATTAAAAAAAAAAAAAAAAAAAGTAGTGTTTGCAAGGAAAAGAAAAAGGAACAGAAGATGGAAAAGGCAAACACAAACAGGCACATAAATATGCACTTGTTTATATGCATTCCAGATTCCTATTTTCATTTTACAGTGCCCTCGCCCTTGAGTGAGCACCAAGAATAACTTGGCAGATGTAACAGTATCAGTAACAAAAGTAATAACAGTCAGATCTTGCTGCCTCTGAATGACAGTTCACTTACCTGTCTTCCCTTTTTCCTTTCTCCAGTAACCACAAAATGTATTACATGTTTTCTATTACGTGTTTTGCTTGAGTGTAAGTGCACACAGGCAAGAAACAATTTCTCTGATGATATTACATGGAGCAGGCTAAATGCTAGGGCTTTGTGAGTGGTCTGAAACTTAATTTGTGCAGCTGGTGAACCGTGCAGTGGTACTTGTCATACGCAGCTCTGCTTAACTCTTGACTGTACTTCCATCTCACTCCCCCGGCTGCGGGTATGTATTCATATGTGCATCATTTGAGGGGATGGAAATAGCTATAATAGTACATGATACTCTAGTATTTGTAGAAGGAGGAAAGAGGAGCATAAAATTGAAATACGAGGGAATCAAGAGTTAGCAATTTTACAAGTAGATTAGACTAATAGCTATTGATGAGCTAAAGTCACGCTTAGCTTGATGACTCTAGTTAAAAGAAACAGACAAGATTCTTGTTTCAGGTTATTTCATATATTCACACTTTTTGCTTTGATTCTAATTTCATTTGATTAAGCCCCCAAAATTAAAAGAAAATTGAGCAAAAAAAAAAAGTCATATGCAATATTTTGCCTCAGTCATGAATATTTCTGTGTAACTATGCATCACAGAGATTCTTGTGCTTTGATCACTGCATAGAAAGAAAAATCAAAAAACTGAGCCTAATATGTGCTCATATGTTTGTATATACACTCATGCAAATATATGTGCATATAGTGATTTCATTTGAAAAGCATGTCTACTTTTCTAGATTTTAAGTCTGTGGTTACTGAGAAAAAAAAGTGTAATTATCTGCATGAAAAGAAAATTATCTACTAATGTTTAATAAATACTCAGAAATTTGGAAAGAATGCTTAATGATCCTGCCACACTGTAAGACTTATCTGTCTGTGGACATTTTGGTGGTCTTCTATTATCCCAGGTAAGGAAACACTACAGAAACAGAATTGATTTTTTTCTGTTGTGTAGGTGTATGTCTCAGAGAGGCATACAGAAATTCAGCTTCAGTAAATGAAGTCAGTGGAGAGCACTCTGTGATCTATAATGGAGCCTCGTAGTAGGTTCTATAGCATTTGGACTTCAGATTGAAAGTATTGAGATTGTCACAAAGCAAAAGAGATACTGGTCCCATTTACTAGCCCTATAAGATTGCTATATATATATATATATGACTTTTGATTCCTCTCTTGCCTTTCATTCTGTTTGTTATTAAATTGCATTTTCTCAAGCATAGGTTATTTTGGGCATGAAAAGAGAAGAGATAGGACAAAGATATTGTATCCAGTTTATCCAGGTCTCCTCTATCTTCTTCTAACATATCTTAATTTTCAATATACCTTACAATCAATCCTGTTACTTTTAAGTGTCATTTCACTGTCAAAAAAATGCTTCTGAATCTGATTAATACCAGTCATAACTAGTGTAGAGTTTGCATGAAATCAGACACACTCAGTTACAACTTATAGAGTTGCATCAAGTAAAGTAAATAAAAATTTTACTTGCCCTGACAAAGCAAAGAGGGATAACATTCGTGAAGGTTTATTTAGAACTTTCAATTGATTAAAACAAGTTAATTACATTTAAAATAGAAAAGAGGATTATTAACTGGATCCCTCAGTGAACAAGGAGATAATAGGAGGATGAATACAAAGTAATTTATTTAACGAAGAAAGAGAGGAAAAGTGTTTTTCTCCAGCAGAGCTGGATCTTAAAAAGGACAAAGAAGGAATAAGTTACAGACACCAGAATTTCACAAAGAATATTAATGATAGTTGTTTGAGAAGCTTTTAACTAACAATCCACAGTTGCAGATTGGCAGTACACATCCTTTGATTAAAGGAAGACAGAGAGCTCCTAGAGTGGATGATAGCTCAACCATTGTTTGAACTCAAAACATTTTAAATAAAGCATATCAGACAAGCTTTTTGGACTACATTAGATTATGTAGTTCTTTTTAATAGCTAATCCTAAAATCTGTGTTACAGTAGTCACCTCCTTTTCCACCTCCAAAATTTCTGTGAGATCTGCTCTACACGCTCGGTGATCTGATTTTTTATTTAAATTTATCCAGAGCAGATGCTCTCCTTAACTGAGATTGTTATTTTCTTTTCCTGATTATTAGAGAGTAATCATATCTCTCTATCAGTCTTGCTTTAGTTATGCTAAATAAAACACACTTTTACTATCTTGTAAAAGAGCTTCTTCAGTTCCTTTCTGATATTTATTTGTTGCCCTTCATTCAGCTTAAAGTCATCATTCCTATGCATGATTTCCTGAAAAACTGTATACACTATCTCAAGTAAGTTCCCATGAAGATTCCCTTCCCGTGGTATCCTAACACATCCTACAATTGTATGTTCCATTTCCCTGAAGAAAAATTTAGTTTTGCAGAAACTGCAGTTGCTATCAAAAGAACACGTTGACAGAAAATTCCTGCTCAGTTCTAGTAATCTTACAGATATGTAATGCCTTCAAGGTCCTGCCTAGGAAATAGAAAAGGTTCTGCTGCATAGGTTTTCATAAAAGATAAACCTCTTTGTCATTGTTTGCTAGTTTTCACCACACTCTACAATCAGACATATTCCCTATTCTGCAAGTGTCTAAATTCTGTATCATGATGATCACATCAACCTATAATGCACTACTTGCTTGGGAAAAAAAATGGTGATTTTTTAAGCTATGGCACAAGCTCGATCTATTATGGAACTCATCCAGGATCCGTATTGGCTCTAAATAGTCCATCAAAATTCAGTCTTTCTGCTTTCAGCAGAAATTTCTTTTTACTTAAGCAAATATGATTCCCTCTGTAATAATATACAAACAGTTTGGAACATTTGGAAGCTGAAAGCTGACATAAGGGAGCATCCAAGGGTGGTCCTCTGGAATCCTAACCAGCAAAATCCTCTCCAGAGCATGCATGAATGTATCCATCCTCTCACAATCTTTGGTTGCAGGAACAGATCAAGAAACAACTCAAAGAAAAGAAACTCTGGGTAAGACTCTATAAATTAGAAGAGCTTCAGCCTTCTCCTAGTAAACTGCCTTTGCTCCAAGAACTATTCTAAGCTTAAAGTGCCAAAAAAGGTGCCTACTAAATGGAGGCAAATGCCATTTTCCATTACTTTATTCACAGGAAGAGACAATAGGAATAGGTGGGAGTGATGAAAGAGGGAGAGTTGCATTGGGTGGGCCAGGCACAGTTGGTGTCTGGAACTTCAGAGCAAATCTTCCACATTCATTTTGCAACTTTGGATCAAAATTTGTCAAGTTGTCCTGAACAGTTTTTGAGGACTAGCTTCATGTAATTACCAGAAAGCAAAGGTAGGTTTCTTTATAGAAATCTTAGAATTACAGTCCAGATGTTTCAACACTTAAACAGGATGAAAACCGAGACTAATCTCTGCTCTGCTAGAGAAAAGCTGATATCACTTTCTTCAGGAAAATACTTCAAGCACTATCATATAACATAAGAGGAAGAAAAAAGGGGATAGCTGAATGTCTCAGTTGCTCATCATCAAGTAAAGACAACTGAAGTAATCACACCAGGAGGGCTATCATCCCACAGGAGTGCATTTATGTACTGACCAGCAGGTTAGAAAGTCACCCTAGGATATCTTCAGGTTATGTAAGGGATTTATAAAAAGGTAATAGGTTCATTAGAACTAAAGACATACCTTTACGTTCCCTATAGCCTAGTAGTTAGACTGCTTTCCTAAGAGACAAGACATTCAGTTCGGAGCTATTCTTTGCCTGATCAATGTCAAAAATTTTACCCAAGGCCTCATACCAAAAATAAACATTGTTTTATAGTCCAAAGCCTTAGTCCAAAGTGCAATCTGTAATTCCAGCTGGCTTTTTCACAGCCTAAGACTGTAAAAGATTTCAAATTCAGCCATTCCATACCTCCATTTACTGTTCTTTTGAGGACAGATACCAACCTCAAAAGTTATATAGCCCTTTTCTTCTTCCTTCTCTGTTCATGACATGAACTTCACTCCCACCTGTAATCTCAATCAATACAGGTTAGTATTTTATTTTAACATTAAGTATGTTAAAAGAAAAGAAAGGAAGGGAGATAAGCAAATGAGAAGATTATTGGGAAAGAAAAGGGGTGTACTGAGAGAAAAAGAAGACAGAAAGGGAGAAGTATGGAAAAGAAAGCTCATATATCAAGAGATTGCTCTTATGCAATGTTCAAGTGCTTGATGAGTAGGTTAGTGAAACAGGGTTGTGGGAAGCAGAATGAGTGACAGAAATGAAGATAACAGTGGATTAGGTTACTAAATGGTAGTAAGTGGGCAAAAAAAAAATTGTTTAAACACGGCTAACAGTAACCCACACACAATTAAAAAAAGTTTTATGCTGACAAGCATACAACCTGAATACTCTCAGAATTGAAAGCTTTTCAGAACAAATAATATATCTGTTCATCAACTGTTGCTCTCATGGGAGTGCAGGTGCTGCTGGATGGGACAGATGGCATTGAGGTCACCTTGCAGAGGTGGTGATTTTCTGATGAAATTCTCCTTCTCAAAAAAAATAATATACTGACTACTCTTGAGAACACCAGCAAGAAATTGATATTTACCGTGGTAGGTGGTTTTACTGGCAGACACCAGCGGTGCCTCCTTTGACGGTCTAGAAGAATCCCGTTGACAGCCTCCCAAAGCTGGGTTTCCCTGGCAACCACAGACGATGCATGACTGCATTATGTTTGACTCTCCAAACATCATTTCAGCTCCTCCCTGAGATTTACTTCTCGTTTGTTTGTCAAACTGACGTCTCTGAAAAGCATGTTCCAGTGAAAGACTCCGAAAATTAATCCTCCACCTATTCTGGGTAAAACACGTCCTTTCACTCACAGAGATTTACACTTTAAATCAAGCAAATGAGATTGGGCCTCTCTCCAGATTTCATTGCCAGGTCCAGCAAAGTTCTTCCCAGGAGGTCTAGAAGAGAATTTGTTGCAAAAGCAGAAATTTTCCATAGCCCATCAGGTAGAGGTGACCAAGTGGGGAAGGAAAGAGAGATTAATATTGATTTGACATAAAGCAGAAAATAGAACATAGGAACAGGATCTTTAAATCTGTGTTAAAGAACAAAGAAAAAAAGAGATCTTCCTGAGGTTACTCTGGGTTACTCCTGAGGTTATGACTGTGTCATATGGAACTTAATTCACAATTAAAAAGGCACTGGGGTAGAAAGAGGATAATAATTCTAGTGAGTATCAGAAGTCTCTTCAGGATACAACTAACAAATAAATACAAATCTGACCTTGAAGGAGGATTACTTCATAGAAGAAAAACTTGTCCATTCATGTCATGTGTGCAAATCTTATAAGGCAAATCAAAGCAAAAGTGGAGAATGAGGAATAATAACAAACTCATCCTGACTTCAAGGAGCATGAGAATCAGTAGATACAAAATCGAATAATCGCACCTACTGGTCTTCATATGGCATTTCAGAGCATAGAGAAAAAAAAAGAAAAAATAATATTTTTAGAGAAACAAAACACAGAACAAACACAAAACAAAACTACACCAAACATTTAATTTCTTTTTTGACTTTTTAAACCACAAGTATCTGAATCGATTGTATTTTTTTAATTATGTTTTTCTCCTTTTTGTACTTTCCTCCCTACTGAATTTGATTCATAATAAGACCTTTGATTTAGATTGTTTTAGAAATACACTCACAGTAGAATGTAATCAAGAAAAAGCAACTTTCTAACCTCTTCTGGGAAACAGAAATGTGCACTGGAATACTAGGTGAAGGAAACCTTCTCAACAGCAGCAACATGCTATGGTATGAGTATGTAGAGAAAATAAAGAAGCAGCCAGAGTGGCAGAAGAAAAAAAATCCTCCGTGGCATGGGAAAGACATACATTACATGTGCATGTTTGTTTTGCAAGGTATAGCTACAAATTAATTTGATCCTTACAAGTAGAACCTGTTTCAATATTCTTATACACAGACTTTACACAAGGTATGACAGGAAACCGTACGGGAAGGATTGACTGTATTTTAATCCTTCTGAAGCTGGTCAGCTTGCAATGAAAATGATAAAGCTTGGAGAGAAATATTTAAATTAGAAAGCCAAGGAAAGCTGACAGGCCTGGAAGAAGTGACCTATTAGGCAAGGGCAGGTGGCTAACATTTACTGCACGACTGAAAAGGCCATGAGGGAAATAAACTTCACAGTCACAGTAGGTAGGAAATATGTATTAGACAACATGCCAGTTGTCCGTCAGGTGAAATACTCAGAAACATGGCAGGGGTAACACTGGCAAGTGTTTTGAAGGCAGTAACAGAGGTCTAAAGAGGAGAACGTAGAATAACACTTGCCTTCAGGTACCAAATCTGACATAATATAAACCTAAGAGATGTGGAGAGGTTAAGGAGGATATAATTGGGAAAAAGTTGACATTAAAAAAGTATTAAAACTTGCTCAAATGTAGAGAACAGGACGGCCCATAAAACATGGCTGGACAAAACTAAACAGGAAATCGAGTGGGCAAAAAAGAGAATTTGAAGAGTACTTGGCAAATATGTAAAAACTGATAGTAAAGAGTTTTTGATACATCAGAAGCAGGAATACCACTAAGAAATTGGTGGAGTCAAGTTGTTAACAAAGGATGATATATTAACTGTTGAAAATGTTGAGATTTACTCACCTGAATGTTCTTTGCAACAGACAGACCAGAGAAACTAAATCAGTTGGATTATACAGGAAATATTAGACAAAACACATAAATTAGACATAATAAGCCATCAGAACTAAATGCAGTTTACCCTAGGAACTTGCAGGCAAAGTTAGAAAACTGCCAGCCAAGTGATCCAACCTATTATTGGAAATGACTATCATCATGCTTGGGGAGCAGCAGCTTACTAATGTTATTCCCATCTATAGCAGGGAATCTACAGAAGGGGATCACTGGTAAGATAAAGGAGGCTACTCACTACTCTTGAATGACAGTTCTCTAACATCTTCTAGTCCATATCTGGTGGCATTTAAAAAAGCTAAAGTGTTGGGCACCACAAAAAAGCATACAGAGAAAACAAAACAAGAACCAGCTTCCAGAATCTCAGTTCACCTACATCTCAAGTACTACATGCCTTTCTGATCTCTGTTTTAAGGCCATCATTGTGTAAAAGAAAGTGCAGAAAAGGTCAACTAAGGATTGAAATGAGAAAAGTCTGGGACTTGTCAGTTTGAAGAAGAAAAGATGAAAGGGAACACGATCCATCTTTACACAGCTACAAAATCATGAAGGTGGTGGATAGTAAGAAAACAAAATTGCTATTGAACAAATTCTTCAATATTGAAATTAGAGTACAACTCAAATGCACTTGAGAGCAGACAAAAGAAAGGTTTTTTTCCTATATTTTTACACAGTACATTTTACACAGTTGTGGACTTTCTGCTGCAGAAGGCTGTGAAGGCAGGTTGTATGAAGTTTTAAAAAGCAGTTAGACAAAATCAAAGCTATCCATAAATGAATTTAAATGTATACAGGCAGGGAAGCATCTTCTAGCATCCTTACCAAATAATTGCAGATGATAGTGGAATTTTAGAAGAGTCCAGAAAGTGGAGATTGTTTATATTTGCCACAATGGCCTTTGCATTTCAGTTAATAGCTGTGTTAATTGATTAGTTTTACATGCTACAGATAAGGTATTTTTCAATTTAAGTTCTTGAGACCAATTTGGGAAATGGCATGTAAGTATTGGTGACATCTTTGTAGTCCAAAAGTTGTAGGAAGTGGATGGCAAAGGCCAATGGATGAAAGAAAAGCACAAATAAACTGTTTTCCTGACTAAAATTAGGAGAGCAAAGGGAAATCATACTATAAATACAACCTGAGCTCTTTGGTTAGAGTATATTATTTTCATATTTTGAATATGAAAAACTATCCCAGGAACCCTCTATGGTATTGGATGCTTATTCCTCAGCAACTGGACAGTATACCCAAATCCTGGCAACAGATAAAATAACGATTCCTAAATCAATTCAGAATGCACCTATTACTCATTTAACTATCTGAGTTTTCTTCAGGAACTACTTGTACATCCACACAGACCTCCTGCTACCTTTTCTTGATGTCCTCTATGTTAGGATGAACCATCACTAAGCTTGAGAGAAGTGACCCTGGAAGATCAAACAGCTCTCTTCAACCCCTTTTCTCTCCAGGACCATATCCCAGGGGAGCCTTGCAACCACAGGCCAAAGCTTGCTCTATCATCCTAATTTTCATCTGGTTCCTACCTCTTAGGATCCTGAATTCCAGCATATTCTGATCACTGTGGCCAAAACTACTCCCAACATTCACCTCCTGGAAGTGGTCTTAATTGTTTCTAAGAATCAGGTCTCAGAGTGGCTCCCCTCATTCAATCCTTGATCATCTGCAGTAGGAAATTGTCAACAGTGGACTCCAGAGACCTCCTAGATTGCTTGCTGTATTGTCCCTCTGACAGATATCAGGGTGATTCCTTCATGAGGACTAGGGCCATCATACATTGCATTCTCAACATTTAGACGAGCATGTAGATAATGGTGGTGCCACTAAGGGGTAGCATTACCTCATTCCATGTGATCACAAGCCAGACTTTATTCTTAGCAGAGGTGTGCTTAAAGAGGGCAAAATACATTTAACTTCAGGTATGTCCCTGATGCAGTTAAATCTAATCCCGTTGTTTAGGTACTCCCTTAGTCAGTGGTTTTATCCTCATCTGTGTTGTTTATTAAGTACTGGAGGTCTCTTCTTCCATGAATTTCCCTAATTGCTTTTAAACCAATTTAAACTTTGGCATTCACTATATTCTCTGGCAGAGAATTGCACAGCTTAATTAAACATGGTTTGAAGAAGTACTCCCTTTTGTTCCTTCTAAAACCTCTTGTTATTTCATTTGATATCTTCTACCTCTAGTTTTATAATAAATCATAAATAATCATTCCCCATAATCTTTTTCATGATTTTGTTTATCTTTAAACATGCCCCAACAGATCTTTATCCAAGCACAATTGTATTACTTCTAGTATTTCTAATCACTCTTTATGCTCTCTCTCATAGCTGTTCTATAACTCCAGTAGTCTTCATATCCTTTTTGCATATCCTTTGAATAATTTTCAAAATTATTATATTACTTTAGAGATGACAGGATCAGAACATAATGTAGCATAAGGGATTTGAGAGCACCACAGGTACATGTAGCTTATGATTTACAGCAGTATTTTGTTTTTCCATTTCTTTTCAACCATTCCAGAAAAATCCTATACATTTTTGACAACCTCTGAACACTATCCCAGGATAGCTGGAGCTGGAGGTTTAATATGTACCTGGCATATTAAGTGCCATTAAGTGCCATTAAGTGTAATTTCAATGGCACTAAGAGCTCTTTTCTGAATAGGGAAGGCTAATTCAGAGTTTCTCAGTGTAATGATATAGTAACTAAGGTTGCCTTTGTCATTATCTGCCCTGAGTTTCCTTTTCTGCTTTTGACTCAGTCATTAGGTATCAAGATAAAAAACTAATTCCTAAAAGCTGGATTTTGACTATGCTCTATCATTTTGTATCATCCAAGAACTATTACCTACTCATTCAGCAATTCTAAAATAACTTTTAATTTGTTTATATTTATCTATAGAGCATGAGGTATTTTGAACAGAGTGGTCACCTATCCATGTGCACTGTTTTTCAACCTTTATAACTCTTACATTCTACTGCCAACTACTCTGTGACTGCCATCACTCTGTTTAGACAAAGCCCCGACTTTATATATAGTCTCCAATAAAAAAGAAGTCAACTTCTTATAAAGTTAGTTAACTTCTCCTTTTCTACATATTTTTTCAGGCACTTAAACAGTCTTTTACATTCCTCACTATGAGCTTAAATTTTGCCTCCAGAACCTCTTCCCTACCTCCTCTCACATCAGTGCCACAAGGACTGTGTAAACATCTGTTGTTGCTACTGTCACCCTTCCTTACTAGAAAAGAAATCAAATCACACAAAGAAAGCTTGTTAGCCCTCATTTCCAATCTTTTTCAATTTAAATCATCCTATTTCACGCATTGCATAACCTTAGTCCAAAGGTTGCTTACTTAGTTAATGCCAAGAACACATCACTGTGGTGAAGCCATATCACTGTATTAGAAGTCATCAAATGAATGTCAAATTACTGTAACCTATTTGTGTGGCTCATGACTCTGTCAATTTGCATTTGCATTCTCTTTTATTTTTGTTACCCTACTGACTTTCCATATCAACATTTTGTTTCCTTTTGTCTTGAACTTGTTCCAGACTAAATAAGGTGATTTTGATCTGTACCTTGCATAATACATAGAGTTCACAGACACTGACATTTCAAGAGTGTTCTTTGAAAGTAGCAGTCAAGCAAAAGAGAACTCTTCAGAAGCATGCTTTGACATTGCTTCTCAGTGACAGCATGCAGTCTGCCAGGCCCAATGCCCATGGTATGACTATTTTAGCTATAAACTGCTGATTAAAAGGAGAATATTTCTAAAAGTAATTTCATATATAAAGCAAGAAGTGAAAGGAGTAAAGTTAAGGTCTGCAGAATAGACTCCATGCTGCTAGTTGTATCATACCATCAAAAATGGAAGTAGTTTGAAGTAAATGCTGCAGACCCAGCAAGAGTTATACACAAAGCTGCAGAAGAACTATACAGCCAAAAATTCAGCAGAGCATCAGAGCATCTATCAAAGGCTGGACACCGATGAAGAACAGGAGTATAACTAACATTCTCTGCACCTTGATTTTAATATTTTTTGTATCATCTTTTTCTTGTTGCAGACAAATAAAAATAGCTTTGAGCCTAGTAGCATTAGTAGCATACCTAATACTCATTTCAGATTTTGAAACTACCATTGTTTGTATACCAATTGGATACCAATTCATACGACAAGTGCTAGCTTGATCTTTGAATTTTCCTGGTAATCACCTTGAAAATAAACAAAGACTAAGGGAGACATTATCCATCAAGATTAGCTTTTCTGTACCTCTACTAAGTAAAACAAACCAAAAAGCTAATTCGATGTTCATTCCAAGTGGTGCCATCATTAATAAATAACCAACACTGGAGAAAAAAACAAACAGAAAAACAAACCAAAGAAAATAAAACAAAAATACATTTGCATAACCACTATTTTAGACAGTCTCAGTAATCCATTTCCATTCTCTCTTACTAAAGAACTTCATGCTAGTCAACTGACTTTATGAAGAGTAATAACAACAATGTACTGTCTTTGGCAAACTAGATAGATTAAAAGGTAGAAATTCTATTTAACAATGATGCAGACATAGTAGAACAGATGTTGTTACATGTATAAAATTAATTCAAACAGCTTATCACTTGTCAGTCACTGACCTCCACCAGTGAGCCACTAAATAATGTAGAAACGTACTGTGGAAGTTTATGGCACACATAATACTGATCAGTATTTTCTCTGTTTAGAATTTAAGCACTGAATATTCTTATATCTGAATGAACAAATATCATTGCAAAACTATGGAATGAATGTGTAGGGTTGTACACAGCATGTTAGTATATAAAAATCATTGTACTAATAGTCATAAACACATTTTGCAAGTAGATGGAGATACAATTCCTCTACTTCCACATATTCATATCAATTCAAAGTTTCTTAGTGAAATAATTTATAGGAGTAATTCTATGAGTTACCTATAATATAGTACCTATAATCTTAAAAAGGCATAGTTCTTTAACAGCTGGTGAGCACTTGCCTCCACAGCATTGCTTTTATCCACCATCTGTGTCTTTCTCTATACTTACCTTTCAAAATACCTAAAAGAGCCATGCAGTAACACCACACAGATGATTAAGACATTTTGAAGAATGCACACAAAGCAGAATAAGGTCCAGTAAGAAGGAAAATTATCCTACAGAGATTATTAGGCATTCACATTTAGTTCAGAAACACCATTAGACTCCTTTCCCCTTTTGGGTTTACCAGGTGAGATTCAATCAGGTGGATTCACACCACGAACTGCAGAAGGTAAGCAGCCTGAAGGCTAAAGACACTAAGAGAGGGAAAACGGGGAAAGGAATTTTAGTAGTAAACTTGTCTCTACCTTCAAAAAGCTAACCACACATAGAGAAATAATCATAAAAAAAAAAAGACTGATGAGTATGGAGAATATAAAAGCAACAATAAGTGAAAAGAAGGAATCATATCACCCTTGATTTTCTACAGACTCTTTATGTTTGTATTCATAAACATTTTTTTTTTCTTTTTAAAGACCAAAATTTCCCCATTCTAGAAGAGAAATCAAATTCACTAAGGGTTTTTGTTGTTGTTATCATTTTTTGCCATAAAAACAATAAGGAAAGATTAAAATGTAAGTATAGTACAAGAACAGCTCTGCAGAGAAGGACCTGGGCGTCATGGTGGACGACAAGTTGACCATGAGGCAGCAGTGTGCCCTCGTGGCCA